>JACVTC010000132.1:147500-237500 GCA_016946835.1 Neocallimastix lanati (nom. inval.)
ATATATATATATATATCAAATTGTTTTTTTTTTTTTTTTTTTTTTTTTTTTTTTTTTTTTTTTTTTTTGTCTAATGACATAACATAAATTAATAAATTAATTTTATTTAGAAAAAATTTTAATTTTTTTTTTGATTCTAAAAATTTTATTCCCATTTCATTTTATATAATTCGTGATTTAAAGTAAAAAAATATTAAGATTGTATTTTAACACATTTTTTCATTTAATATTCTAATATTTCATATTTTTATAGTGATTTAAATATATTAAGAGTAATCTATATCATTTTTTTTTTGTATGAAACAAATTATCATAGGTATTTCTATTCAAACTTTAATATAAAAAAAAATAAAAAAAATTATTTTTTTTTTTTTTATAATATAAACTTGAAATATATATTATTTATTATTGTTAAGAATTATGTATGTTAAAAAAATAGATAGACTGGTTCCTCAATCCTCAATAGGTATAACCTTTACTAATTAAAGTATGCCAATTCGACGTCGCTCTTGTGGAGATTCAGCCCACCACTTTCAAATAGTTCTCTTTTTAAATTCATTTTAGATGTCCTTACACAACAGTGAAAAGGAACCCAAGTTTACTCTTTCCAGGTAAATTTTATCAAAAAAAAAAAAAAAAAAAAAAAAAAAAAACATTATACACACAACCGTCTTTCTATTTACTAAATACAAGAATAGTATAGTACCCTTCAAGGGTAGGGTTAATATTCAATCCAGGGAAAATCTTTAATAAGAAATTGAGGTAATATCATAGAATAGAAACCTAAGTTTATTTTTAGGAGCCGTAACAGTAGATTGAGTATGTAATTAATATACTTCAAATAATGTGAAGTATGTCATTTGCCACATTACGAATGCAAATAATTAATATATTAAACATTAATAATAATTTATAATAAATATAATAAATAAATAAATGTTTATATAAATTAAGATTGGACCTAATATTTAATTTTTTAATATTGATTATAATTATTTATAAATCAATATAGATATACTATTATTTTTATTATTATTTTTTTATTATTAATTGCCTTTTTTAAAAAAAAAAATTATAATTAAAAATGTTAACATCAAAAATAAAATATGTATATGTATACTTTAAAAAATATATTAATAAAATTTAGGATAATAAATTATATTTAGGATAATAACTTTATTTAGATTTATATTAGATTTAATATTTTTTTTTATATATTAAATTAACCATATTTATTCATATATATTGATTTTTTTAAATAATTCACTTTTAATATAGAAATAAAAATAAAATAAAAAAAAAAAATAAAAATAAAAATAAAATTAAAGATTTTAAATTAATTCGTTCTGTCAATATTAAATTATGAAAAAATATTATATATATAATTTTTATATAATAATAAGATAAAAAAAAAAAGATATATTAATCCGTTCTGTCAATATTAAATAATATATAATATTTATAATAATATTATTTTAAAAAAAATTTTTTTTAAATAATTTAAATAAAAACTTACTGTATTTTTATACCAAAATAAAAAACTAAAAATAAAAAAAATAAATAAAGAAAATATAAAAAAAAAAATACGATTAAAATAATAATTATTATATTTTACATAGAATTAATAAATAAGGTTAACTAATAATATAAATAATTAATGATATACTCTCTATTAAAATAATATTAATAATATCATAATTTGAAATTATATCACCAATTAATATGGATAATAAATAATAATGATTAATAATAATTAATGATTAAATAATATAAAATAAAGTAGTAACCAAAAGATATAATAATAAAATTATTATAATTAAATAATAATTTTTTTATTATATTATATATTAGATTTTGAAATTATAATTTTATAAAATTAATCTTTAAAATTATTATAATTATTATATCAAATTTAAAATTTTTGTATTTAAAAGTATACTTATATATGGTACATATAATTTTTAAAAAATTAGATATATTAACAGAGTTTTAATATTGATTTGTATTATTTGTTCTATTTTAAAGAATTTAAAAAAAAAAAATTAAAATAAAAAAAAATAAATAAATAAATATATTTTTGATAAATTATTTTAAATACTATATTTATATAAAAAAAAGTAAAAAATTAAATAATTTCATTATTTCTTTTTTGAAAAAAAAAAAAAAAACTAAATAATCCAAATTCATATATTTATGAATATCCTGGTTTAAATTTACAAAGAGTTTACCAACAAAAGTTAAAATAAGAATTTCTTATAAAGACATACTAAAATATGATAAAAAAAAAAAAAACTCTAAAAGTGCCTATTCATTTTCACAAATAAATTAAAAATTATTAATTCTTTTAAAATATATATATTAAATATAAAATTATATATATATATATAAATATATATATATTTTTTTAGCATCGTATATTTTTTTTTTTTATTTTTTTAAATATAATTTTTAAAAAATAATTTTAATTAATAACTTATATTATTACAATTTTTTAGCAATTATTTAAAATATTCATCTAATAAATTTAATAATAAACAATTCAATATTTTTAATTTTTTTTTTTTTTCAATGAAACTTTAGCTTTATACATAGAATTTTTTTTTTATTAAATAATTTTTTAATTTAATATTTTATTAAAAAATTTTTAATATTTTATATAGAAAAATTATAATTTTTAATATATTACATTTTTACATATGTATAATATATATTTCAAACTTTTTTATTTATAGAATAGTTTTTTTTTTTGAGAAAGGGAATAGGGTTAAGGTAAAAATAAAAGTAATTTATATATATTTTATATTTTTTTTTTAAAAACTGAATTGTGATTAAAAAAAAGGAAAGTTTTTAATATAAATTATAATACTAAAAAGAAAAATATTATTATATTAAATGGGTTTCTATTCGTTATTATATATATATTAAATGGATAATGGATGATTTATTCATAAGAGAATGAATTAATATAATGGAGGACTTTATTTTATGAAATTCAAACAATATATGGATATCTCATATATGAAAGTGTATTATATATATATAGTAAATATAAACTTATGTATAAGCTTATGTATTAAAAAATATACGACAATGTAATGAGAAGTCTATATAAATTTAAGTTTCTATATAAATTTTATAAAAATATATTATTAATACATATTATTTTAATTTATATATATATATATATATAAAAAGATTTAAAATTTAATTGAATTATCTTTAAAAAAAGTTTTAATTTATTAAAATATCTAAAAATCAAATAATTCAATAATAAAAAAAAAAAAAAAAAAAAAAAAGAGAAAGGATAAAAGAAAATGGCTTATTTTAATTTATATTATATATATATATATATATTATTTTTTATACACAATATAATATATTTTTAATATATAAAATTTTAGTATATTATTTGAAGTTATAAAAAGTCCTTCGTTGTATCAGCTGCTTCTTTTATGAATAAATCATCCATTATCTGTTAATTATTGTTATTATTATTATTATTATTATTATTTTTTAATATTATAATATATATTATATTTTAAATTAATATTTTGTAATATATTATTCTTAATTATTATTATTGCCAGTAGAAAAATAGTAGTTGTGGTGATGTTGGTAAATATTAATATTTTTATATTATTTAATTTTATTTATTTTTTTTTTAATTTTTTTTATAAATTTTTTTATTTTTACTGAAAATTAATTTAACTCGATTAATTTGATGTAACGGTAATTAATTAAACAAAAAAATTTTTTTTTTTTTTTTTTTTTTTTAAAATAATATATATTAAAAAGCCATTTTCTTTTATTATTATTATTATTATTATTATTATTATTATTATTATTATTATTATTATTATTATTATTTTTTTTATTGATTTAAACTATTTTAAATAAATTAAAATATTTTAAAGGTAATTTAATTTATTTTTAAATTCTTATTTCTAATTTAAGTATTGTGTATTAATAGTATATTTTGGTTAGCAACTTCAAAAGAAAATAATAATTTCTAAAAATCAAATATAAAAAGACAAAGAAAAAACAATATTAAAGAATAGAATATTTTTCTATTCTTTATCAATTAATATAACTAAAAAGGGAAAGAATAAACTTTTTTTTTTTTTTTTTTTAAAAAATTTATGATTTTAAGGATTATATTAATATATAATCCTTAAAATCTAGTGGTATTATTAATATAATACTACTTTTTTTAGAAAATATGAAAAGATCTATTAATATGATTTTTTTTTTTGTTTATCATTTATATAAATAATATTAAATTTATATTATTATTCTGGTTTTATTGTCTCTAAATGAAAGTAAAAGTAAATTTAATTTTCTTATAAATATTAGTACTTTTTTATAAATTAAATACCATATATAGTATAATTTGTTATATATATAGTTTGCATTATATATATATAAAAATCATGTTTCACGTATGTTATTAATAAAACAATGTTATAATTGTTTATAGTTTACATCATAAAAAAAAAAAATTATAATTATTATTAAAAACATAATATATATGGAATTAATAAATAAAATATTTGGAGTATATAAATCTAGATATTATGATATAATAAAAATATTATAATTTGAAGTTTTTCTATTCGTTTACTACTATCATCAATTACACAATAGAATTAAGATCTTTAAATTGTGAATATAAATATTAATGTATATTGATAATAAATAATAATAGATGTTAATTCATTACTCATGATTATATAATTAGGAATATATTATATTTTAAAATATAATTGATTATTTATTTATAAAAATATAAAAATATATATATGAATAGATAAATAATATTTCAAAAATTTAAAAAAACAAAAAAGTAAAAACTATTATATATATATATAATAGAGAAATTTAACTGTGAAAAAAAAAATGAAATACAATAACTAAATAAATGAATAAGAAAATAAATAAGAAAAATAAATAAATAAATAAATAAATAAATAAAATTTGATTCTTAAAAGTTTGAATTTTCATTTATATTAAATTTTTAATTTTAATATTATATTTTTTTTTTTTTTTGATTAAAAATAAATTTATATGTTATTATTATCATTATGTGTATTCATATTATTTTTATATATTGATTTAAATGCTATTATCTTTAATTAGTCATAATTAATAATTGTCAATTCATTATTTCTTATTTCTTAAGAAAAAAAAATCATATAATAGATCATATTTAATAATTATAGGTCAATATTATATCATATTATAAAAAAAAAAACAATATAATAAGTGTGAATTAATAATAAAATTAACAATTGATAATGAAGATAATAGATAATGATGATAATAAGATAGAGTTATTATTTTATGACCGTAAATGTAATATGACAATATTGACAATATAATAATATTTTATTTAAATTTTATTTAATATTTTTTTAAAAAAGGAAAATTTTTGGTTTATGTTAATTTATTTTGTGTTAGGGTGACAGAGACACTTAATACGGAAATTTTATTAAATATGAAAAAAAATTATTTTATAGTATTAAATTTAATTTAATATATTTAATAAAAATATTTTTCTCCAAAAAACTTTTTAACACATGACATAATTACATATAATTTAATAAATAAATAAAAAAAATAAATAAAAAAATAAAGAAAAAAAAAAAAAAAAAACTTTTAAATATTTATTTATCTTTATATAAATTTATTTTTTTTTTATATATTATGTTAATATATTGCTAAATATATATTATATTGAAAATAAAATAAATATAGGAATAGAAATAATGAATATAAACATACTATTATTTTTATTTTATATATGGAAGTCCATATTATGATTATTTATTGTAATTATATATTATTTACTATATATTATATATTATATGTAATATATTTTATAATACTGTGTATTATATATTTATTATTTATTAATTATTATGATTTTATTTTAAATTATTAAGTTTTTTTTATTAATATTTTTATATATACTGTGCCTTTAATTCCCCTTATATTATATTATATTTTTATTTATGATCAGCAGTAATAAAATTCAAATTAAAATCTTGGTTAATAATGATTTGTACTGTTGTAAATAAAAATAAAAATTAAAATAAGTAAATAAAATATTAAGGTATATTTTATTTGTATAAATTTAAAGATAATGCCAATACCTTTTCTTAATAAATGATTTTTAGTTCATTGTCTCTAAAAAATTAATTGTTTTATTATTAATAAACTTTTTTTAAAAATTTTTATAAAATAAAGGACGGCAATAATCAATAATAATTAATTATAATAATAACTAATACTTCATATAAAACTATTAAAAATAAAAAAAAAAAACTATATTATTTTATAACTGAATTATAATAAATATTTAAGTCACGTATAATGAATTTTATTAATTATTATTTTTAAATAATATAATAAATTAATATATATTAATGTATCTCTCTATATATATGAAAAAATATATAATAAAATATTATTGTAAAATACTAAATAAATAAATAAATAAATAATAAATAAATGGATGAATAATAAATAATAATAATAATATTAATAAATATTAATAGAAACAATAATACTAATAATACTAATACTAATACTAATACTAACACTACTAATAATAATAATATTAATACTACTACTACTACTACTAATAATAATAATAATAATAATAAGTATTGTTTCTTTTAATGAAAATCTTTTTTGAAATGTTTTTTATCGATATATATATAACCAATATCTATATATTAATATATTAGTTTGTATCAAAGAAAAAAAAAAAAAAATAAATCTGATTGTTAATTAATTTATAATTTAATAAGCTAAAAAAAGAAATTAATAAATGAAAAAAAAAGACACAAAAAAAAAAAAAGAAGAAAAAAGAAAAAAAATCTATATTACATATATATAAGATGAAATATTTGCTATTAACAGTAAAAAGTAAACTATAATTTTAATATTATTATTATTAAATTTGTATAATAAGTAATTAACAAAATAAATAAAAATGTTTATGAAAGATAATAAATTAAAAAACAAAACAAAATAAAACAAAACAAAACAAAAAAAAAAAAAGAAAAAAAAAAAGAAAAGAAAAAAAAAATTTTTTTTATGTATTAAAATAATAAAACTTAAAAAGGAAATATTTCTTTCTAAATTCCTTTTTAATATAATGTAATCAATTATGGAAACACTTTTAAACATTTTATTTTTTAATATTTTAAAATATAATTTTTATATTTATTCTTCATTACTCAATTTATTATGAAAATGGATTTAAATATGTTTTTTTTTTTTTTTATAAAAATTATCAAAGTCGTTTTTATTATAATTTTTATTACATATACATATTCATATTTCAGCTTAAATATATATATATAAATTTTCTTCACAAATTTTTAGTCTTTTTTAGATATGGCTTGATGTTGATATTATATATTATTTTAATATGTTATATATTATTTGATATTGATTATATATATAATTCTATTATATGATAAAATATTAGAGTAAAATAAATTATTTAATATGATTTAAAATATTTAACTTTTTATATTGAGTAACGATGAGTAATTATTAAAAAAAATAATTAATATAAACTTAATTAAATAAATAATAATGATAATCTATTTTATTTATAATTTACCAAAATATTTTTAATATATTTTCCTTTTTTTTTTTTTTTTTTTAAATTAAATAAAATATTTTTTAATAATTATTGTAAATAAAATATAACTATATATTATTTAAAATTTTAATAATTATGATCACAATATATTTTTTTTTATTAAATTTAGATAAATGTAGAAAATAAATGAATATTTCATAAATAATGAATGTTTATAATAAATAAAGTTTTATTATGAAATTTATTTATTGGTTAAAAAACAATTTGTGGGTGAAATTATTAACTTTGTAATCTTATTTAATAATATTATTGCTATATATTTGTATTTATTGTTATTATTAAAAAAAAAAAAAAAAAAAAAGAATAAGGGAAAAAAGAAACAGGGAAAAAAAATAATTTAAAAAAAAAAAAAAAATAAAAAAAATTATATTTTATATTGTTGTATATTGTTTTTTACAACAAAAGTTTATTTATTATTAAATTATAATTAATTAAAATATATCAAAAATTAAAATAAAATAGTAAAATTAAAAAATTAAATAGTTTCATTTAATAAAGTTTTTTTTTTATTAATATATTAAATTAAAAAAAAAAAAAAAAAAAAAAAAAAAATTATATATAAATGAAGAAATTCTTGTTTTATTTCTATCAATCATAAAGTAAAAAAAAATAGAAATAAAAAAATATATTTCTATAAAAATTTAGTAATAAAATATAATTAAAAAAAAAAAAAAATTAAATAAATAAATTTTAAATATTAAGTAATAGAATAAAGAAATATAAAATATAAATTTAATATAAATTAAAAATAAATAATTATAGAAATAGATTAATTTATTACACAAAATGAAATTCATTAATACTTTAGCTTTATTAGCTCTTATTTTTGAATGCCAATTCTCAGCTGCTAAAACTGTTCCTAATGATGAAGCAGTTTCTAATGTTATTTCAGAAAAAACTTCCACAGTTAAAGCTGTTGCTTCCAATGAAGTTACTGATGCTGAACAAAATTTAAATGAATCTGATGTTGAGGAAGAAGTTGATGGTGTATCTGATGTCGAAGAAGTTGTTGAAGATTCCGGTGTTGAAGAAGTTACTGAAAACTCAGATTTTGAAGAAATTTCACAAGGTGTCGAGGAACCAGTTGTTCCAATTAAGCCAAGCAAGGATCAAAAAGTTGCTCCAAAGATCAATTTAACCCCAGTTGATTTTGAATTCATTAAAGATTCTAAGGTTATGGCTACTCTCTATATCGATGAAAGAGAATCTGAATACGATGGTATTAGTCTCATTGCTCAAGCCCTTAAATCTGATGTTGCTAGAGTTATTGGTGATAAGGTTGATAATGAAGGTAATGCCACTGAAAGTGAAAATGGTTTAAAGATTGAAACTAATGCCGCCAACTTATCTGGTAAGATTATTGTTGCTGGTACTTTTGGTGAAAAGGGTAATGATGTTATTAACCAACTTGTCAAAGATAAAAAGATTAATTTAGAAAATCTTAATGGTAGATGGGAAAGTTATCAAATGCAAGTTGTTAAGGCTCCAATTGAAGGTGTCGATGAAGCTCTTGTCATTGTTGGTAGTGACAAGCGTGGTACTCTCTATGGTATGATGCATGTCTCCGAAATGATGGGCGTTTCCCCATGGGTCTGGTGGAGTGATGCCTTACCAGCTATTCAATCTGATGTTACTCTTCCAGGTGAAGATTGTAATGTTATTTCTAAGGAACCATCTATTAAGTACCGTGGTATTTTCCTTAACGATGAAGCTCCTTCTCTTACTACTTGGACCAATAAAAGATATGGTGGAAGAAACCAATACTTCTACCGTCAAGTATTTGAACTTTTAATTCGTTTAAAGGCTAACTACCTCTGGCCATCTATGTGGGATGATGTTTTCAGTGCTGATGGTGAAGGTGATACTCTTGCTAATGCCAAACTTGCTGATAAATATGGTGTTGTTATGGGTACTTCTCACCATGAACCTCTTTACCGTGCTGGTAAGGAATGGGGTCGTAACTATCGTAACGATTTACCATATACTTCAGGTCAAGCTTGGAATCTTTACAACATTCCAGGTCAAGAAAATTATCATCCAGAAGTTAATAAAGAAATTGAAGAATTTTGGGATGGTGGTGTTTCAAGAAACAGAGACTTTGAAAATATCTGTACTGTTGGTATGCGTGGTGAAGATGATTCTACTCTTCCAGCTGCTGATGATCCACCAAGATACGCTGACTTATTAAACTACATTATTAACACTCAAAAAGATATTCTTAAGGCCCATAATGATACCAATCCAACTCAATTAGTTATTTACAAGGAAGTTGAAGATGCCTGGTATGCTGGTGAATTATACAACAAGGATTGTATGAAAGATACCTATGCCATGTTCTGTGATGATAACTGGGCCTACATGAGAACTCTTCCAACCCTTGAACAACAAAAGCAAATTGCTGGTTCTGGTATGTATTACCACTTCGATTATGTTGGTGCTCCAAAATCATACACCTGGGTTCAAAATACTCAAATCTCTACCATTTGGGATCAAATGTCTATTGCTTACGATTATGGAATTGAAGGTGTTTGGATTGCCAATGTTGGTGATTTAAAGCCAATGGAATTAAACATCGCCTACTTCCTTGATCTTGCTTATGACTATGAATACCTTGGTGTTGAGGGTGAAAAGAAACTTGATGAATACAAGAAGAACTGGGCCAAACAACAATTCAGTAGAAAGGATGGCCGTGGTTTAACTGACGAACAATGTGATGAAGTTGCCTATCTCATTGACAGATACCTTGATCTTGAAACCAAGCGTGTTGTTGAACATGTCTTATATAACACTGTAGATACCTGTTCTGATATGTACAGTATTGATAACTACAATGAAGCTCTTAACATTCTTGCTGAATGTGATGATATTATGAACCGTACTGAAGCTTTATGGGCTGAAGTTCCAGAAGAATTAAAGGCTAATTTCTACCAACTTGTCTACTATCCAGCCATGGCTGTTCCAAATGTATTAAAGATTCAAATCTACGCTGCCTTAAACAACAAATACGCTAAACTCGGTCTTACTATTGCTAACAAATATGCCAAGTTATGCCAAGAAGCTATTGATCTTGATAATGAATTATTCGATGGTTACAACGAAGAGATGCCAGGTGTTATTGAATCTGGTAAGAAATGGAGTGGTATGATTTCTTGTGGACAAAACTATCACATTGGTCTTCAAGCCTGGGATCGTGACAGTGGTAAACTTCCAGATTTAATGACTGTTGAAGCCGATGCTAGCTCTACTGAAATGGAAGTTTTAGTTGAAAATATTACTGGTAGTTTCAGTACTATTTACACTACTGGTGAAGCCAAATTACCAACCTTCAACAACGTTAGTGATGAAACCTTCGAAATTCAACTTCTTACTAAGGGTGGTGCCTATGAATTTGAAGCTAAGGCTGATGAATGGATCAAGATTTCTGATGCTACTGGTAAGGTTACTGATGAACAAAAAGTTAAAGTTTCCGTTGACTGGAGTAAGGTTAAGGAAGATAGTGAAGGTTCCATTGTTCTTACTTCTGGTGAACAAGTTGTAAAGGTTAATGTTGAAGCTAAGGTTATCGATGAAGCTAAATTAGAATCTAAGACTTATGTTATGACTCATGATTATGCTACTATTGATGTTGCTAACTTCAGTAAGAAGGTCGATGGTAAGGGTACTAATAACCAAGGAAAGGTTGTTGATAACAAGATGATTGTCATTCCAGATAATGGTAAATATTTAACCACTGTTAGAACCACTAGTTCTACTATTACCTATGAAACTGTTGAAGATTTAAAGGATGCTCCATATGTTGAATACAAGGTCTATGTCCCAGCTAAGGGTACCTTCAACTTAGAAAGTCAATTTAACCCAACCAGTAATCTTATCTATGGTGAAGAAAAATTAAGATACGGTATTAGTATTGATGATGGTGAAATTGATATCATTAACACTCTTGTACCAGATTATTTAGCCGGTACTTGGAAGCAAGGTACTTGGGCTTCTGATATTGAAAACAACAGTAGAAGAAGTTTCAAGAACGACATTACTCTTGATGAAGGTGTTCATACTATTCGTTATTACCAATGTGATCCAAATCTTGCTTTAATTAGAATGACTCTCTTCAAGGGTAAATTAGCTACCGTTTACGGTAGTCCAGCTGAAAGTACTTTCATTAAAAACTAGATTTAAAAAAAATAAATACTTATTTAAATAATAGAGTTATAAAAAATTAATTAAAAAAAAATTGAAGTATAATTCTTTTGTTTTTTTTAATTATATAATTCATAATAATAATATAATCATTTTTAGTTAAAAAAAAATATTAAGTAATTTTAATTAATTTATAAATTAAATAGAAAAAAAAAATTATTTAATAAAAAAAAAATCATTGTTAATACGAATCAATCTATAAATAAATATATAAAATATTAAAAATAAAAATAAAAAAAAATAAAAAATAAATAATTAATAAATTAAATAATAAAATAAATAAATAAAATAAATAAAATAAAATAAATAAAAAATTAAAAAAAAAATAAAGAAAATATAAAAATTAAATAAAAAATTAAAAAAAATATTAATAATAAAAAAATTTTTAAAAAAAATTTTCTTAAAAAATTATTAAAAACAAATAATGTTTCAAATTAATTTATTTTTTTTTTTTTTTAAATAAATGAAAAATTTATCATATCAAAATAATAATATTGAACTGTTTTTATTATATTATAAGATTTTTTTAAGAATGATTTACGGATATAAAATTAATTAAAAAAAATTTTTTAATTTATTTAATATATATATTTTATCAAAGCCTTTTTAGTTGACCATTTTTATTTTTTTTATTTATAATATAAACAAAAAGTTAATGTAATAATTTAATGGTAAATATTATGAAAGTGTATTCACTTCCTTGTCTAAAAAAAAAATAAAAAAAAAAAAATAGTGGTAAACATTTATAAATATTATTATTAATATTTAGTTTTATAAACTTTTATTAATATTGAACTTTATTGTTAATAATATTAAGTATTATTATTATTTATTTATTGTAATTATCAATGAGAATTTCTTATTTTTTTATTATTTATTTTTTTATTTATTATTATTTATTTATTTATTATTTACTATTTATTTATTTATTATTTATAATTATTATTTATGATTATTGTTTATGACTATTATTTATTATTTATGATTATTATTTATGATTATTATTTATGATTATTATTTATGATTATTATTTATTATTTATTATTTATTATTTGTAATTTATGATATAATTAATATATTTGAATTTGATTATAAAAATGAAAAAAGCAAAAAAAAAAAAAAAAAAAAAAAACAATGTAATATTTAAAAGTTCCTTAATAATTTAATTTATGATTATTATTATTTTTTTTTTTTTATTAAAAATTATTAAAAAAAAGAAATATATTAAATAAAGTTTATTTCAATGTATTAATTATTTTAATAAATAAAAAAGAATAATAATTATACAAAATTAGTAATAATTTTAACTTTTTGATGTAACAATCTATTTTGTTTAATATTAAATTTAATTAATTAATCAAATTATTATAATTTATTATTATCAATAGTAAGTATTGTAAATAAGGTAAAAGGGAAAAAAAAGTTTCCTCTTGTAAATATATTGAGTTCATAAAATTATATAATAATTCGAAAAATAATAAAAAAGGGTGATTAAGGATTTAGTAAAAAAGAAAATTGAATATTAAAAATTTAATTTAATATAATTTTTTTTAATAATTAACTCATATGATTTAATAATTTTATAACTCAATATATATTCATTATATTGAAATATATATTCAGTTTTACTAATTGTTATAAAAATAGTTTAGTATATAAATAGCTCTTTATCTTTATAATTTTTTTTTTTTCATTTATAAAAAATATATATTTATATATTTTTAATAAAAAGTAATTAATAAATATATTTTTTTTAAAGAAAAAAAAAAATATAAATTAAGAAATAAAAATAGAAAAAAAAAATATATATATATAGATTATAAATTGATTTTATTTTATTAAATAATTAGAATAAAAGAAAATGAAATTCTATTTAATTTCAGCTTTATGCCTTATCTTAATTAACGCAGTCTTTGCTTCTGATGAAGTATCCTACACTGGTACTTGGGCTGCTTCTCAATACTGGAATGGTGAATTACCAGATATTGATTTACAAGGTAATTCTTTACGTCAAATCGTCAGAGTCAGTATTCCAGGTGAACAATTAAGATTCCACTTTTCTAACATTTACGGTAGTGAAGAATTAGAATTACAATCTGTTCATGTTGCCAAGTCCGCTGGTCAAGGTACTGGTAGCATTATTGTTGATACTGATACTGAAATTACCTTCAATGGTCAATCTAGTGTTTCAATTCCAGCTTATGGTGATATTATCTCTGATACTATTCCATTCTCTCTTTCTACTTTAGATGAAGTTGCTATTACTATTAACTACGGTAAGATCCCAGCTGAATTCACTGGTCACGCTGGTGCCAGAACTAATTCTTTTATTGAATTAGGTAATGCTGTCAGTAAGGAAACTTTCAGTGATGCTCACAAGTTTGTTCGTTGGTACACTATTTCTGCTATTGATGTAGTTGACAATGAAAAGAAAACTGAAGCTATTATCTGTTACGGTGATTCTATTACTGATGGTAGAGGTTCTACTAACGATAAGCAAAACAGATGGCCAGATGTCTTTTCAGAAAAATTACAAAGTAACCCAGCTACCCGTCATCTTGCTGTATTAAACCAAGGTATTGGTGGTAGTAGTTTACATGGTCCAAACTCTGCTAAGTGGCCAACTGGTTTAGGTAGATACCAAAAGGATGTTGCTGAACAAGTTAATGTCAAATACATGATTGTTTTATATGGTGTTAATGATATTGTTTACAGTGGTAAGACTGCTCCAATTCTTATTGAAGCTTTCCAAGAACTTATCAAGAGAAACCATGAACGTGGTATCATCACTTACGGTAGTCCAATTCTTCCATTCAAGTCAAACGATAACTGGACTGAAGAATTCAATGAAATTAAAGAAGCTGTTAATGAATGGATTTTAAATACTCCAGCTAGTGAAGGTGGTTTTGATGCCATTATTGATTTCGCTTCTGTTGTTGCTGATCCAAATGATGTTATGGTCTTCAATGCTGATTTATGTGATGGTGATGGTCTTCATCCAAACTACTTAGGTCATGCTGCCATGGGTAATTCTGTTGATCTTGAACTTTTCATTGACAGTAATGATGAAGAAATTAATAGTGATGAAGAAAATGTTGAAGATGTTGATATTGACGACAGTGAAATTACTGCTGTTAGTGATGCTGAAGATTCTGCTGATGCTGAATAAATTAAATTTATTTAATTAAAATAAAAATTAAAAAGGAGTATAAAATAAAATAAAATAAAAAAAAAATATTATAAATAAAATAAATAAAAAATTAATCAATACATAAATTAGAATATTTTTTTGAATATAAAAAAAGAATATTTCAAAATAGAAATTAAATTAAAAAAATTTACAAATTTAACAAAAAAGTAGTAAAAAAAAAAAAAAAAAAGGTTAAAATAAAAAAAAAGTAATAAAAATAATTAAATTATTATGAATAAAATAATAAATAAATTATTTTTTATCATAAATATCAAATAACAATTAATTTATTAGAATTTTTGAATTGTTTTTGTAACAAAATTAAAAAAAATTATATAAAAATATTATATAATTTTTTCAAAATATATAAATAAATAAATAAAAAAATAAAAAATAAAAAATAAAAATGTTTGTGTTTTACTTCTTAATGTAGTTAAATATTAATAAATAGTAATTAATAGTTTTATTATATAATATATTAAAAAGTTATTAATTCTTATTAACAAAATTTATAATAATAATAATAATAATAATATTATTATTATTATTATTATTATTATTATTATTTTGTTAAATTAATAAGAAATTTGAGATAAGATAAAATTACAAAATTTGTGAATAAAATTAAGTAATTATTCTAAAACATTCAATAATTTTTTATTTTTTATTTTTTAAAAATTTGTAACTACTCTAAAATATTCTATTAATTACTAATTTGTATATTTCTAATTCATTAAATTCAAATAGTAATAGGTATTATTTGACACTAAATCTCATGATAATAATTTCTCTGGCTTGAGGGAGAGTTTAAGCTACTTATTAACTAAATTATTGGTGTTTCTTCGTAAAGTTTTATTTTATATGTTTTACCTTTGGTGGTGGCAAATAACAAATGAGATAATTATAGTATAATTAATTTAAAATAATATTTATTCAATTTTTTATACATATATAATAACTTTATTTAATATAAAATTTTTAAGTTTATACATATTAAATTAAATTATACATATTTAATATATTATGATTAAAATTTATATATTTTTAATGTATTATACATAATATATTAATTTTTTTTTTAATAAATAAATAAATAAATAAATTATAACTATATAAATATTTAATTTTGATAGTATATTTATCATAATTAGAAAAAGTATGTTTAAAACCTAATTTTAAAATTTATAAATTTATATTTTTTATATTTACTGAATTTAATTTATTACTCAATATAAAGTTCAAAATTTAAAGTATTACTAAACAGTAATTTTTATATTTAATCAACAAGAATTCTTATTGTATTCTGATTCTATAAAAAAAGTGGCAATTAATGGAATTATTATAATATTGACAAAATTAATAGTAATAATAATGACAATAATTAATAATAAATAATATTTATGACTAATAATAATTAATAATAAATATTATTATTTAAACAATTAAATAACAATAATAAATAGTAAATAATATAATGAGAGTTTGTAAATTATAATGATAATTTAAGTAAAATTAATAAATTAATTTTATGTCATAATATTTATATTTCATTAAATATTATTTTATTTATTTTTTATTTAGTATTGTATTCTTAACTTCTTGGGAAAAAAAAAAAAAAAAAAAAAAAAAAAAAAAAAAAAAAACATAAAATTTTATTATTATTAAATTGTCAAATTAAATATATTTATATTAATTTTTTTTTTTTTTAGTTAAAGAAACAATATAATTAATTAAGTTATAAACATTTAATTTAATTTAATTATATTATTATTTTTTTGAAATTTTTAATATATTTTATCCTTTTTTTTTTTTTTTTTAATTTATTAATTATATATAACGGAACATAAACAAAAAATATATATATATTTGTTTTTATATATTCCGTTACATATAAATTTTATAATTTATTAAATTATTATATAAAAAAAATATATATATTTTATGGCCATGTCACATTCATAATCACTTATATAATACTTTTTAGATTTTTATATTAATAAACTTTAATTAATAAGAAATTGTATATTCAATATAAATATTTAATCCCTAACAAAAAAAGTATATTTTATAAATCTATTGAAAATTTCCTTTTTTAACAATTAACATTTTTAAAAAATTAAATATATATTTTATATATATATTTTAAAAATACTTGAAATAACAATTTTTTTCTATTTTTGCAGTAGTTATCCTTTTTAATACTAAATTTTGTATCAAAACAATACCTTCTAATTCACGTGATCAATATAACTATCCTACAACATTGATCATATATAGGTCTTTTGTATATTATTTCATACCAAACATTGTTTTATACTTTATTATTATTATTATTATTTTATTATTATTATTATTTTTTACTTTCCTATTATTAATTTATTATTTTATTAGTATTTTATTATTATTATTATTATTATTTTCATTATCACTTTATTATTATTTAATATTTCATTTTATTTTTATCTTAAAATGATTGAAATCTATTTAAAATCTTTTCTCTTCTAATTTAGATTTATTCAAAATTAATAAAATAAGATAAATAATTTTTCTTAATAGAACTATTGTTAATAAAGTCTTTTTAAAGTATTTTTTATAATATTTAAAATACATAAATTTTAAAATATAATTTTATAAATTTTTATGGGTGTTATTTAACAAACTTTAAATTATTAATTTATATTTCTAATTACGATATTGCTGTCTATTTACATTTTAACTAAAATATTTATTATATAAATTTCAATTCTTTTATGGCTGTCGTTATCATTCCTAAAACGATATTGGAAATTATTGATTAATATATTATAGTAATTTTTAATAAATATTAATATTGTAAAATATAAAAAATTTTTTATTATAAACATATATATATTTAAATATTAACAAAAATTTTTAATCATATTTAGAAAAATTTTTTCATTCTAAAAAAAAAAAAAAATTATAATTATTATTATTGTACAACTACAATAATAATAATAATTAATTAATATGATTGAATTTCTTTTAATTAAAAAAAAAGTATAAAATAAAATTATTACTTAAAAGTATAATTTATATAAAAAATAAAAAGTTTAATTAACACTTCAAAAAATATTGAAAATAGTTAAAATACTCTACTATACATAAATCAAGCATATTGTATTCATTGAAGATAGAAAAGAAAAAAAAAATATTAAAAAGTTTTATGAGAGTATAAATAAATTATAAATCGTTGAATAAGTATTCAGTAGTCGAATTATATTATTTCCTATATTATTATTACTAGTTTTAATATTACTATAATTAATGAAATTCCTATTTATTAGAATTGTTATTACCAGTCTCTTCTAAAAAATAGGTTCATGCTGGGCTGAAACTCTCAGTTATTTATGTTTTACTCATTATTAGAGAGTTATTTTTGAAGATGATAATGATAAATGGACTGAGTAATATAATTATTAGTACTGTGTTGTTCCATTCGATCCTTACTATTAGACTAAAAATTTCAAATATGATTATTGTTCCTGAGTTAAAAATAAATTCTTATTTCTAATAGTAATGATAAATAATCTACTGATTATACTAAAATAAAAAATTGAATATAAATTAATTCAACTTTTATTTATAATAAATCTTCATTTAATATTCCATTCTATAATAATTAAAAAGTAGTTATTTATATATTTTAAAAGAGAATTTGTGTGTTAATTGAATAACTGAAAAAAATAAAATAAAAATTAAAAATAATTTTAAAAAAAAAAAAAAAAGTTTTTTTATTATATATATATTATATTATATTATATTATATTATATTATATATGAATTATTTAGTATTTTCCTTATTTAATATATTTATAATAATTTATAATATGAAAATTAAAATAATAAATATTATTGTATTAATAATTAATAATATTTTAGAAATACCAGATATGATAATAGATTTAAAAGTATCTCATTATTTATTCATTATTAAAAAAAAATTATTTTCAATATAATTTTATAATATAAAAATACCAAAAATAAAAAAAAAAAAAACAATAAAATAATATTTATTGTATTATATAAATTGTTTATATATTTTATACGTTTGATTTTTATTAATTTAAAAATATTTAATGTAAAATTCATAAACTATTTGAACTTTTTTTTATTGATTTATTTTTTAACATAAAAAAATAAAAATAAAGAAAATTTTAATATAAAAATTATATAAAATTTTATTATTTATATAGATATTTCATAAAAAAATAAAATAAAAAAAATAAAAAAAAAAAAAAAAAAATCTATATATAGATATATATTTTCTATATTATTTAATTTTCATATCATTATTTTTCTTTTATTAATTATATGAGTAATTTCATTACAATTTTTTATTTCTTCTCACTTATAAACTTCTTCAGCCTGATTTCAGTCCAAGTTTCAAGATCATAAATAAGAATTAAATCAATTTTTTTTTTTGGTCAGAACAATAGCGTATCATATATCTAAATATGTCACCATATCAAAATAAAAAATTAATAAAATAATAAAAAAAATAAATAAATAAAAATAAAAAAAAAACATAAAAAAAAATTTTTTTAAGAATAAACTATTTCTATTTTATTAATTTGTATCCTGACCAATAATTGTTTATTAAAAGATTTTATTTTACTTTAAAATTTATAGTTTACTAAAATTTATAAAACTATTTATTTAAAATATAAAACCCATAAAAATATATATATATTTATATATATATCATTTATTTAGTTTTATTATTTTATTATATTTTTAATACACCTTTATTAGTTTTTGATATTTTTTGATATTTTCGATATATTTTTTTTTTAATTTTTTTTTTATTTTATAAAATATAACTTTAATATAAAATAAATCTAATTTATAATAATTTAATTTATATTTAAATTAAATTCATAATACTTATAAAAATTAAATTTATTATATTTAAATTTATAAAATATCTTTATTCTATACTAATATTTTTTTGTCTTTGTATGTTATTAACCAAATAGAGAGAAATCAAAATCTTCATTATTATATTGTTGAATATCATTAATAAACGACTTTATTATGTCTGGTGATTCATACCAATAGGATTGTATCAATAAGGTATAAATATCTTTCATTGAAAGTTTCTCCATTTCTAATAATTCCTTTGCATCATATATGTTATAAAGTAACATATTTTTTTTTATAAATGGCTCATCTATTTCTTTAATTAATCCAATAATTTTAGAATCTCTTATAAATGGAGATTGATTAATAATATAATATTTTAGAATATTTAACATTTCAATATCTTCGCTTAAATATAATATCTCATAATTATTCTTTTTTAAAGTATTAATATAATTTTCCATTTTTTCCACCATTTCAAATCTAGATTTAAATTTAAATTTATTTAAGTTATGATTTATCTGAGTGGCTAATTTGTTATTAATAAAGTATAATTTTATTTTTTTCAATGTTATTGGTGCATTTCTTAATTTTAGAAAGTACATTATTATATTCATTTGATAAGACACTTGATCCTTGATTTAAAATATATCTTATGTTATAAATAATAAATTTATCATCAGTTGTATCCGTAACAAATTGAAACTTTCTTCCAGTATTTTTATAAGTTGTGAATTCCGAAGTTTCAATGCTCAGTATCGAATAAATCAATAGAATAATTGTTCATTCTTCCTGCCTTATTAGCAATATCAATATAATAGTACATATCATCCAAATAATATTCACCATAAAAATTATTAAGATATTTTGATTGTACAATATTTGAAAAATCACTTAATAATTCATAATTGTATATTATATCCATTAATTAGCGAATTATTTTCAATATCTAATGAACTAACTGGAGGAAAATGATATATATTTTCAACGTAATCATTAAAATCAGATGTATTCATTGTCACATTTCCGTTTTTATCTATTCCAATAAAACCATCTGAATATTTAGAAAATAAAAATAATTCATCTACTAATTGATTATCCTTGTAGTAAGAAGGATATTTTTCTATATAATATTTTTAGAATTAATTTTTTTCTAAGACTTTATTATATATTCTAACAATGTTATTGTATTCCACATTATCGTTTGAATTTTCGATATCATCTCTTATCAAATATATGGTACTATTTAGATTTGTCAAATATTGACTGAATTGATCATCAATATTCAACTCGGATACGGTTAAGGGCATTAAGCATTTAATATTCTCAATTTCATAGTTACTAATATTTGTATCTTCATTATTTGAATTCCATTTAATAGATATACCATTAGAATATATTAAAAAAATATTATTTTTAATACATTTATTTAAATAAATATCATATTCGTTAAAATCTTCATCATTTTCATTTTCTATATTATTATTTTCTTCTTTTTCTTTATTATCATTTTTCTCATCATTTCCTTCAATATATTCAGAAAAAAATACTTCTAATTTTTTTTTTTTTTTTTTTTTTTTGAATAAATCTACTTTTAAAATATTCATTTAAATTTTCTAAAATTTTTGAAAATACATCAAATAATGAGTTGGACCCCTTAACCATGGAATTATACTCGTTTATATAATATAATCCATCCGGTAAAATATTTTTATTATTAAATAAATTTTTACTTTCATATAAAACATTTTCAATATCATAGAGTGAAAATAATTCATCTACAATATCAATATCATTTTTATATCTTAATAATATATTTTCATTCTCTTCAACTAATTTATTTTCGTTTCGTTTCTATTTCTATTTGCATTTTCTGAACTAATAAATTTAGACTTAAAAATATGCTGGTTTAAAATTTTTTTGGCCGGTATAACTATAATATGAAAAGGCGTCTTTCACTGAAAAAAATAAATCAATCAGAAGTAATAAATCCTGAATTCCCGTTTTTATATATAAATTATAAATATTATATTTTTTAGTATTTTCTTGAGAAAATTTATTGAATTTACAAACCCCTAATAACGCAAAAGAGAGCTGATGGTCGAATCCATATTGACATTCGATATCACTAACTTTTTTGTGAATTTTGGCTATCGACGTTTTCTAATAATGTGGAGTTATTAATAAGATTTAAATATTTATTGTAATCGTTTGGAATTTCATAACCTCTTCCAATAATGGAGTATGCCGGATATGAAATTTATTTCATTATTATTGACATATTCATATCTTGAAATTATATTATTATCATAATATAAACTTGCACTTAATACATTAATAACATTTTTAATAACATCCAAATTTAAAGTTCCTATGGTAATATTTACATCTGTATCTAGAAAGGCCTCTAAAGAAAATAAAATTGTGTTTCTAGCATAAATATAGTCAGAATTAATTTGTTCTTGTGAACTTAAGCTCCATTTGTTTAATAATGAGGTTATTAATAATTTAATTATGCTTGTATATATATCTAAGTGATTATTTATTAAATCGCTTCTTTCGGTAGCCGTTAGATTAGAAAACTTTTCACTATAAAGTAACAATTCTTCTGTATTGAAATGATTTTGTTGACTCACTAACATTTTTATTATTATAAAAATTAAAGTCATAACCACTGTTTAAAGTTCTATCTTTATTTTTTAATATTGTTATTTAAAAATTTTATCCTATTAAATTCATGATATATATTTGTAATTTTGGCATTGACAACACAAAATAAATATAAAATTAAAAAATAAATTTATTTTTAAATTCATATTGAGCAAATTTTTTTTTTTTTTTAATTTTTACTTTTTTTTTTTTATTATTTTTTAAATTCTTTTAAATTCTTTTACTTTTTTTTTTTTAAAATTTTTTCACTTTTAGTTTATCTTCAAAATATAAACTTTTATATGACTTATATATATTTATTTATTTATTTAAAATCAATGAATATATTGTATTTTATATAAATTTTACTTCATATATTAATTTTAATATATTATAATTCAAATACATTTTAAAGCAATATATTACAAATATATAATTTTTATTATTGACTATTACTATTAATAATTTAATCCCAAATTACTGATATAAAACAAATAGGTGTAGTAACATATTTGTATATTTAATATTAATTATTAAATATTAAATTTATATCTTTTTGATAGTAATTATTTTATTTTATTTTATTTCAATATGTATTATTATAATTATAATAATTATAATACTTTAATTCATATAAAATTAATATAGTTCTATATATTAGAATATGTAATTAATATAATACCTATTTCTTATAAATAGATTAGATTATTTATATTAGAAATAGTGAACTCTCTTGTAAATTTTTAGGAATTAGAATTATTATTTTAATTATACGAATATTATAATATTATTAATAAAGTTTACTAAACTACCATTATTTAAAACCCACTGCTTATAAATTATTGCACATAAAAGTCCCACATACTAAAAATTGGTGGAGATATCGGGGATGTGCTGTGTGAAAAGTAATTTATAAGTAGTGGTGTTTTGTGATTTTATTAATTATTTATAAATTCGTTACACTTTCTTTTCATTTAGGATTAATATTTTATTTAGGATTAATATATTATTTAAGAAATAATTTAGGATATAATTTTTTTTTTTTGGTTGTTTAGAGTTATTTTATCTTAGGTGAAGAGAAAGTTATACAATATAAGTTATTTCATTCATTTTAGTATAGATAAAATAAATTGTTTTAAAATATATTAATATTTGGAGATTTAATTATTATTTATTAAAAAAAAAAAAAAAAAAAAAAAAATTCATTCTGAATATATTTAATTTTTATTAAATAAAAAATTTTATAATATATACAGAAAAAAAAAAAAAAAAAAAGCAATGTTAATTAATACATTATTTTAATATATAATAAAACTGCTTATATTATTATAGTTACTTATTAAACATTTAATTGAGTAAAAAATAATTTATTGGTTCAAATAAACAATAAAAAGATGATTATATATATTAATATTTCCTAATGGGCATGAAAAAATTCTTCAAACGAATTATTTTCAAAATAAGTTCCATATACTTTATCGTTAACATGAGAGCATAATTTTTATAATAACATATTATCAAAACACATGTTTTCTTTTAATAAATCATTATAAGAAGGTAATTCTATATCTTCTATATTGTTAAATTCCATAGGCGAATTATATTTATTTAAAAGTTCATTTATTCTATTTATAATATTTTTAAATTCTTCTTCTTTATTTTCTGTCATATATATTTTGGTTGCTATGGCACAAAATATCAATGGCAAATAAAATACATTCGTTTTTTCTTTTATATTTTGAAAAGGATCATCTAATACAAAATTATTATGATTTTTATTATTTTCAGAAATAACTTCGTCTATAAGGTCCTTTATGATGTTTATGAAATCAATAATTTCTTTATAATATTTAAAAATAAACATAAATTGAATTGATGGTTGAACAATACCTTTTGTTAAAAAACCATAATCAGAACTAATTCTTGTAATATAATGATATATAATAAATTTTTTAAAGTCTCTATTGTAAATATTTATTACAATAGTTGGATCATAATTATCTAATTTATCGTTCTTTACACATGAAGAATATGCTATTTTTTTTTGATATAACAATGTTAATATTAAAATATTATCATATACATGTTTAGGTGAATAATATTCTTTAATATAAGTTTTAATTTCATCAAATTTTTTATTTCTTAATAAATAAAATATTAAACAATTTCTACTAAATTTTATATTAAGTGAACTATCAAAAGTTTCATAATTACCAAATCCTAATAGATATTTTATTTTATCAGCTGAATAAGTATAAACACACCCTACAACTTTTTTATGTAGATAAATTTCTTTTTCGGGATTTAAATATTTATCATTTACTGTAGATTTAAATTTTGAATTTTGATTTATTTCTTCAAATATAAAAGAGTTATATAAAAATCTATAGAAAATTTCTTTTTTCAGTTCTGGTAAACTTATATTATATTCTCTATTTTTGTTTTTATTTTTATTTTTATTTTTAATAAAAATACTTTCTTCATTATTTATCATTGCTCCAATATCAATAATATTATAAACATGTCTAAAGGTCTCAAAAGAAGAAAAGTTATACTGAGAATATATTGGTATATCCAATTATTATTTCATATAATATTTTATATCTAATTATATATATATATTCATTGCCTCTTTCTTCTTTTAATAAATAGTCATTATATGGAATACAAATTACATTATTTAATATTTTTTCCAAATTTTTTTATCTTCAATATTCATTTTATTTTTATTCCTTAATATATATTCTAAATATCCTCTGTCAATAATATATAAATCTGTTGATTTTATTAAATTCAAATTTTTATATTTTATAATAAATTACATAACTATTATATAGTTCATATGCTTCAAATATATCAAAGCGTCTCATATATTCTTGACATAACTTGTAAAAACCTTCAAAAGAATAGCTGTCTAATTTATTATAATAAACTAGCAAGTCTATGATATTATTAAAAAGTAAAATAAGCTGAACTAGTTCAGGTTCTACTGCTAACATTGTTTTATTTTCTATATTTTTATCAAATAAATAATAAATTAAATCAATAAACTTATTTCTGAACATATCACTTTTATTATCAAAGCCATAAAGATATTTTGTATTATGATCAATATAACTGAGTTCGTTTTCATATAAATATTCATCTTCAATATCTTTTATATTATTTTTATTTAAGTACTCGTTAAATTCTTCAGTTATTTCACCATTTCTATTTTTTATTTTATATTTTTTGTTATAGTTTATATCGACAAGATATTTTTATCTATGTATAACGTATTTCTCCATCCATAGTTTAACATAGTTATTGATAATTTCCTCATTTACGTAGCCGTAATAAATTAAAAAAAAAATATTTAAAGAATGATTTGATATTTTCTGAACAATTTCAAAAGGTAATTTACTCAATTTCATTTGGTTCTTTATTATTTTTTAAATATTAGTATTATTCCTAATATTAAAATTGCTATTTTTAGATATTATATCAAAATTTTAATAATAGTTGTAAATAACATAAAATATTAAAACCTAATAATTAATTACTTTTTTAAATTACTATTGGGAGTATTGCATTTCGACATAATTTATGTTTGATCATTTATTCATGTATTACAATGTGGCTTGTAAAAATAAATGAATAGGAATAGGGTTAAATTTATTTTTATTTTTATTTTTTTAATTTTAAAAACATTTACAGTAAAAAAAAATATATATATATAATAAAGTAAATAAAAAATAAATAAAAAATAAAAAAAATAAATAATAAAGTAAAATAAAAAATAAAAAAAATAAATAATAAAGTAAATTATAATTATAAAAATATAAAATATATAAAAAAAAGTAAAATATAAAATAAAAAAAAAAAAAAAAAAAAAAAAAAAAAAAAAAAAAAAAAAAAAAAGAATAAAATAAAATATAAAATAAAAAAAAAAAATAGATTAAACAAAAAAAATTAAAATGTAAAAAATAAAACTTTTAATTTAAAATATTTATAATAAATGGATGATCAATTAGAAATAAGTGAAACTAATAAAGAAAAAAACCAAATCATTGTAAATAGAAAATATAAATTTAATTTATGGTATATAACGAATAATACAAAAATATTCCAATGTACTAAATATAAAACAGTTAAAAAATGTAAATCTTACATTATTCTAAATGATAATAATAAAGTAATAAAATATGAAAACAAACATACTCATCTAAGAAAAGAATATGATGCATCTGTATCAATAGTAAAACATAAAATGAAAAATGAAATTAGAAAAACCTCAATCCCATTTGATATAAATCCAAAACATATATAATGAAATATTTGAAGAAATTGGATTGATATGCCCTGAATATAATTCAATTAAATCCCAAATATCAAGATATATTAAAAAACAACTACCTCCTGATATATCAAAATTTAATGAAATTCCAGATAAATCTGAATATTATATAAACGAAAGAGATGAAAATTTTATGATATACAAAAATTCTAATATTATAATTTTTCAATCATCATTCCCCATTCCAAACAGAATTGTCTATAAAATACAACGAACATATGTTTGCTGATGGTACATTTTATATTGCACCAATATTTTGTTATCAAGTGTTTATAACAAGAGTATTTGCTCCAAAAATAAATAGTTTTTATACTACATCACTATCTATATTAAATAATAAAGAACAAGCAACCTATGAATTGTTATTTGAAGAATTAAAAAAGAATGAAAGTAATTATAATAGTAATATTATAAGTAATTATAATAATAATATTATAGTTATACCAAAAATTTTGCATTGTGATTTTGAAAAACGTATATCCAATGCTTCCATTAAAATATTTCATAATATTAATATTAAATATTGTATATAGCATTATAAAAGATCGTTTGAAGTTCAAAAAAATAAATTATGTTATAATGAAGTTGAAAATAATCAAAAAATTTATTTGTTATATAAAGCTATTACAAATTTTCCTTTTATAAATCCTGAATATATATTTGATATTTATAATTATATTAAAATTATATGTCAAATATATAATTATTTCAATTTTTTAAATTTTTTGGAATATTTTAATAAGACTTATTTATATAAATATGATATTCAATATTGGAATTATTATAACGATGTAAACCACATAACATATAATGCTTCAGAATCTTTTAACAATTACTTAAAAAAATTGTTTTACAAAAAACCTTCTTTCTATGAATTGATTTATCATTTAAAAAGAGAAGAATCTTTATCTTACAATAATTACAAAAGGAAAATTGAAGGAGTTTGGAAAAAAAAAAGAATATTAACAAAAACTGATGAAATCAATGATTTCATTAAAAAATACAAAAAAAAGGAATCCGATTAATTGATAAAAAATGTGAAAAAATGATATCATTGATTTATGGTATAAATGTTTAATAGAATTAAATACACTCTAAATATATGAATAATAATTAACTAGAATATATATAGTTTAAATTATATTTATATCAATATCAATATATTTTATTAATATCAATATCAATACATTTTATTAATATCAATGTCAAAATATTTCATTAATATCAATATCAAAATATTTCATTAATATCAATATCAAAATATTTTATTAATATCAATATCAATATTTAAATTTTATTAATAATAAATATTTAATATTATAATAAATTTTATTTTATTATTTAATTAATTTAATAATAAAATATATAATTTTATTTATTTTATTTGAATAAAATAAAATGGAAAAGTTTTATTATTAAAATATTTAATAATAAAATATAATAATAAAATAAAATTAAAAAAAAATAAAAATAAAATAAAATTCTCAACAGAAAACTTATTTATTCTTTTTTTGTTTTTATTTTATTTTTTTAATGCTAAAATACATTTATTCTTTTATTTATTCTTTTTTTTGTTTTTATTTTATTTTTTTAATGCTAAAAAACAATAAATAAAAATATACGTTGAAAATAGTGGCGTATTACATATATTATACACATTGTACAAAATTTTATGATGATTATACATAAATTATGTCGAAATGCATCACATTCATTACTATTCTTTAAAACGTGATATTATCTTTATTTCACGTGATTTAAATAAAAATATTAAGATTTAAAATTCAAAAAACTTCTTTTTATTTAAATTATAATATATCAATTTTTCATTTTAATTACTATTCATACTAATAAATAATTTATTTTAAAATATTCTATTTTATTATTATTATTTTTTATTTTTTATAATAAATAGAAATAAACTTATAAAAATATATTTAAATATAATATATAAATATTCATATTTCTATATCAATAAAAAAAAAAGGAATCGGTAATTAATAAAAATTTTAAAAATAAAAAAAAAAAAAAAAAAAAAAAAAAAAAAAAAAAAAAAAAAGATAAAAAAAATTTTTTGAAGTTTTCAAAACAGTTTAATCATAAAAATAAAAAAAATAAAAATAAAAAAAAAAATTTTTAATCATATTTCTAAAATATTCAACTCATATAAATATATAACAAATAATATTTTTATATTTTTATTTTGCTTTCATTTTTTTTATTATTTTTTTATTATTTTTTATTATTTTATTTATTTACTTATTCTATTTTTTTCTTCTTTTTTTTTTTTTTTTTTTTTTTTTTTTTTTTTTTTTTTTTTTTTTATTTTTGACATTTATAATGAGAAATAAAGTAATAAAAATATTTAAAAGATAATTTATCAAATATTAAAAGAAATAAATTAAAATAAAATAAAATATATTAAAGATTAAAATTAAAATTGTTTTATCTAATATTATATTTAATTAATGAATGAAATGAACGAATGAATCATTGTGTAAAATAATTGTGATAAACAATATTTTTTTCTTCTTAAGCACTTATTCTAATATATTTTTTTTTTCATTGAATTTTTACTAATTGTATTTCTGTCTTGTATTTCTTCTTAGAATATTCTAATATAAATATTTCTACTTCTTCCTTCAAGTAATACTTTTTATTCTTCTTTTTCTACTCTAGTTTTATATTATTATCATAGTTTATTATTATTATTATTATTATTATTATTATTATTATTATTGTTGTTGTTGTTGTTGTTGTTAATGATATTACTTTTAACTTATTTTTTATTGTATTTTTTTCTTATTATTAATATTACTTTTATTATCAATATTATTAAATTTAGTAAATTCGTACATGTTTGATGGTTATATTATTGATTTGTAGATATCACTTAGATTGTATGCACTATTATTATAGTACGTATAAACTCTTTCGGTTTTGTAATTAGGAATAGTAAAATAATATTTAAATATTGACTCTTTTACATGTCCAACTATGTCCAAATAAAGAAATTTAAATATATATCTTGATATTTTTTTTTTGATGATTTATATAATTCGTTTTTTAAATTTATTATTAATACATATAGGATATATATCATTAGAGATATTAATACCTAATAATTTATTTCTTATTGAATTAATATCAAAATGGCAAAATCGCTTATGCCATAATTTTAATTTTGTAGAAGTTCTTATGGTGGAAAATTTAATCTCTTTATAATGGTATTGTGAATTGGTATTTAATTTTTATTATATTTGTTGATATCAAAATTTTGAAAGCAATTTTATTGTTAGTAATAATATTGAGTATTTTTCTTCTATTTTGGTCATAGATAATTGCGCATGCTTTATTATTTGAATTATTAAATATTATTTTATAGTTTTGTTATATTAATTTACAGACAGAAATTAAGTTTATATTAATATTAGAGGAGTAGTAAACATCATTAACAGTAATTTCTAAATCATTTTTTATATCCTTTAAATTTTTCTATATTATATGAAGTAATCTATGAAATAAATTTATGAAATTTAATAAAAATATTGGGAACATCAGTTTTATGCTTGATTAGATAAACCTAAATTTTTCCTAAAAAGTCATCAAGGAAAGTAACATAGTAACTGAAATTATTATAAGGTATTTCCAATTTATTGACGACATCAGAATGAACTAATTCTATGGGCTTAGTGACGTTATTTGGAGAGGAATAAAAAGGATTCCTTTTTAATTTAGTGATTTTGCATTGGTGTCAGTTTTTTTGCCATTTGTGATTTTTTGTATGGTCAATAATAAATTTTTTAAAATTATTATTGTAACTAAGTCTAAAGTTAGTAAAAGAGTTACCATGGTCTAGTGGTAACACACCATGATCATCAAGCCAAACTTACTGGGCTTGGCTCACATCCTTTCCCAATCTAATAAATTTAATACTTATTAAATAATAAACTATTTACTTATAAAACATATTTTACTATTACCATTTATCTTATAATTTTAGTGTAGCCTGCTGGCTTTATCTTTTTCGTTACAATAAAAACAGCTGTTATCCAACAACCAGCATCCTACATCAAGCCGCCGCCATTAAGTTTAATTTGATTATCTACTGCTTTCAAGTGTGATTTGGCTATCGACGGTTGCTTAGTCTAATTCTGGTATCCACCGCCGTCTTAATTCAGTTCTACTACTACTTCTATAATCAATATAAAGGTTTTATTACATGCCACAAATATATTATCCAATAAATATAAAACCTACTTTTTACAATACTAGGTATAATAACAAGCTACTTATGTCAACTTTCAGAAATTTTTTCCTTATAGCTACAAAAAAACTATTTTCCAAGGAATATATCCCCTTCTCATAATATCTAGTCTCGAATCTCTTCATTTTAAATAAAAATTTCAACTATAACTCTTATTCTAATTCAATAAATTTCAACTATAATATCTAATTCTAATTCAATAATTCTCAACTATAATTCTTATTCTAATTCAATAATTCTTAACAATTATTTTACTCTACTCAAACAATGAAAGGAGACAATATCTTAAACAGTGCAACTCATAAAAACGGTTTTGCGGTAGATCGTCCATTCCTCAAAGGATTTCTCGCCAAAATCAACTTAGTCTTTATGGTCTATTCCGACAGATATCCAATTGACGATGAAAAGGTTCTTTACTTAATACCCGGACTCTAAGGAAATGCAATGAATTAGGCCGCTACTCTTATTGAAAACAATGATGAATATTTGTCCAACTAAGATGTGTTTGTTGCAAGATTAAAGGAATTTTCTGGTAATAATGATCCCGTTTTCATAGACAACAAGAAAATTTGTATAATCAGACAACAAAGACTGGGAAGTGTAACAAATAATATCTAGGAGTTCAACAGATATGCCGATGAATCCTCCTGGAATGAAGAAGCCAAGATGGTCACATTTATGGCAGGTCTTCTTGATCCTATCGCTACAAGAATTTTAGAAATGTTCCCAGGACCAAGAAACCTCTTCGCTTTACAAACTATTGCCACCAGAATTGGTTCTAGGTTATCAGCTCATAGAAATTTTTTTAGACAGCGAAATCTAACCAATAACAACCCACCGAACAACACAAAATTTAATCCAAAAAGAAATACACCTTCTAACTTTAAAAACAAACTATATGGACCATTATCAAAAGAAAAAGAAAGAAGAAGAAGAAGAGAAAATCTTTGTGAATATTGAGGATCTTTAGAAACTCATTAGAAAACTGTCATTTAAAGAATAAAAACAAACCAACAACAATTAATAATTCCCATATCAAATCATTGTATTTCTAATTGTTCTGTTATTCCAAATACATTCTCTACTTTTGTTTCTAATGACTACTCTAATGTTTCCAATGACACGGACATTGATATTCAAAAAATCCTACCGGCAATATTACTCCCTTTTAAAGATGTTTTTGATGAAGGTTTACCTAATAAACTTCCTCCTCATCGCCCTTATGACTGTGAAATAAAACTTAAACCAAATCTCAAGTTATTTTATGATTCAAAGTATCCATTTACTGAAGAAGAATCCTTAGCACTGAAAAAAATATATTGATGAAAACAGAAATAAAGGATTCATCAGGAACTCTAAGTCTCCCGATAGTCATCTTTTTTCTTTGTCCCAAAAAAGGATAAAGAACTAAGAATGGTACTTGATTATCGTAAACTTAATGATATTACTATTTGTGATTCTTATCCTCTTCCATTAATCAATGACAATGCTTGAACATTTAAGCAAAGAAAAATATTTTCCAAACTCGACCTTCGTTCGGTATACAATCTTGGAAGAATCAAAAAAAGAGACGAACACAAGACAGCATTCACTTGTAAATGTGGCTACTTCGAATATTTGGTCATGCCTTTTGATTTAAAGAATTCCCCAGCGGTATTTCAACACTTTATAAAAGACGTTCTGGAAGATATTCTAAATGTTTTCGTTTTTAGCTATATTAATGATATCATTGTTTTCTCTTCCGATCTTGAAATACACCTCGACCACCTTACTGAAGTTCTACAAAGATTAAGAAGAGCAGGTCTCTATGCCAAATTAAAAAAAAATGCGAATTTCGGGTTCCTTTCTTAGACTCTCTTGCTCACCGAATTCCCACTGATAGTATATTTATAGGTACTAAGAAAATATTTTCTATCTTCAAATGGCTCGCTCCAACCATTGCTAAAAAAGTTCAACAATTTTTATAATGGATCTTCCTAAATCTTTTTGTTTCACTTGCATCTTTGTTGTAGTTGACTGATTCTCTGAAATGGATCACTTCTTTTCCTTTCTAAACGTTCCTTCTGCTACTGATACTGCTTCAGTATTTATGAAAGCAATCTTTCGCCTTCATGGTTTACCTGATAACATCATTTCTGATCAAGGTACTCAGTTAACATCTAAATTTTGGATTTCCATCTTCAATGCTTTAAACATCAAAATGAAATTTTCTACTCCCTTTCATCACCAAATTAATGGTTTGACGGATAGGGTGAACTCCGTTGTTGGACAATACTTAAGATGTTTCACAAATTATAAAGGTTCTGACAGGAATAATTATCTTTATCTCGTAGAATTCAGTTATAATGACAATATCCAAGAATCTTCTAACTTTTCACCTTTCTTTGCTAACTATGGATTCAACCCTAAACATTCTCCTAAAATCCCAAACAATATTGACGTTCCCATAGATGAAGAATACATAACAAATTTAAATGAACTCTCAAAAAACTTAGAAAAACTTTGGAAAATGCAAGAAATAAACAAAAAAGTATTTTCAAATAAACCTCGTACTGAACCATAAAAATTCAAAATAAACGATAGAGTCTGGTTAAATAGCTCACTTGTATTAAGAAACAAAAATAAGAAGCTTAAACCAAGAAAGCTTGGTTCATTCAAAATTATAAAACAAATTTCTCTTGTAACTTATAAATTGGAACTTCCAAAAACCTTTGTATCCATCTAATAATTCATGTGTAAAGATTTAATAAATTTTTAATATATTAAGTAGTTTAATTTTTTAAATTGAAAATAATTTTTTAATTAATTAGTTTAGTTAACCTAGTTTAGTTTTAAATAGTTAGATATTAATTTAGAAATAATATTAAATAGTTAATATTAATAATGGTTTTTCAATATTAAATATATAATTAAAATTATTATAAGTATTAAGATAATAAATAAAATTGTGTAGTGTTTTTTTATTGTTATAATCTATTTTAATTGAAGGATTGGTTACATCATGTATCTTAACTCGAACCATATTTTGAGGATAACCTCAGAAGAATTTAAAAACCTCCACCACCAATTATAGTCAATAATGAGGAAGAATACGAAGTTGAAAAAATTTTAGACAAACGTAAACATTATGGAAAGATCCAATACTTAATCAAGTGGAAAGGATATCCACTTTCAGAAGCCTCTTGGGAACCAGAATCAAATCTTAACTGTCTTGAATTAATTAAAGAATTTAACAAAGAACAATTGAAATCGAATTAAAATGAATCTTACTTTACTAATATCCATATTTTAATCAATATCAATATTTTTATTAATATCAATATAAAATTTATTATTATTAATATCTTATCAAAATTTTATACTTATTATTAATATTATAATTAATATCAACCATATTTATATTATATTTTTAATTTAGAAAAATTAATCAATAACACTTATATTCTAATATGATAATATGTATCCTTAATAGTTTTATTTTTTATACTTAAATTTTAAAATCAAAATTTATATATTAATTATTATTAAATATATTCATGTAAAATCACTTCTATATAACACTTTGATTATATTTTTAAATTTTACAATTAATAAATCAAACTTAATTTAGCTTTATTCAAAAGATTCATCTGGTATCGAATCATAGAGGAGGACCATGTAACGATACCTAAAATTTAATAAATCAGAAAATTCTATTTTAGACTATATCAAGGGGGGTGCATTTCGCAAAATGTGGCTTATAAATTTTTTAAAAATAAATTAATAAATAAATATTGTTTATTTATTATTATTTATTATTTATTATTTATTATTGATTATTGATTATTGATTATTGATTATTGATTATTGATTAATTTAAAAATATTTTATAATAAAATATTTAAAGACTTTATTTATTTCAAAAATGATTTTTATTATTATATAATGTGGCAATTAATTAAAAATATTCTAAGCCACATTTCAAAATGCACAATTAAGTAATAATATACATTCCAAATTTTTGACAAGCAAACATTCTGGTCTGAGGGTGGAATGTTAGTATATAATGAAGTCCATTAGATAAATTCAAATTATATAAATTAAATTATTTTGTTATTAAAATTAATCTTCTTGTATTTGAAATACATTATTTATCTTGCATTAATTTATTTCATTGTTATTGATATTAGCCACAATTGGTATAAAAGAAAATAAAAATTCAAATTTTGTATTAATTAATATTTTAAAATATTAATTAATAATAAAAACGTTTTAACTACAAAATAAATAAATAAATAAATAAAAAGTAAATAATAAATAAATAATAAATATATAATAAATATATAATAATTTGGAATATATAAATTAATTATTTTAAACACTAATAATTAAAAAAAACAACATCGTGAAATGTAACACACTTTCATAATAATATCTTTATTTTTTAAAATATGATTATTGTATGTACAATTTAATATTATACACCATTAATATGGTTTTTATAGAAAACATCATTATGATTTAAACGTATAACTAATATAAGTACTATTTTATTATAAATAATTAAATAAAAGTAATTAACAAAGTAAAAAATATAAAATTATTAAAATTCATAATATTTTTAATGCAATTTAACAAGAATAATAAGAATTTTAATTATTTTTAATAAAATTTAATTATAAAAATATTTTAATATCAATTATGCCGTTTAAAAAAATTATTATGACACCTTTAATAATAAATAGTTTATATATATGATTTATATAATGGAAACTTTTTTCTTGAAGGGACTTATTATACCATTTTAATTTGTGTGAATATCTCTTATATATTGGGCTTTACATCACTTTCAAATATAATCAGCTTAGAGTATTAGCGCTACATTATTTATATATATTTATACATTTTTTTAATTTTAGAGATTACTATTAAAATAAATTGTTAATTATATATGGATGTTCTTGATAAATTATATTCTTGGGGGTATTAAAATTGATTGAATTTATAACTAATTATATTGTTCTAGCCGTTTAAACGTATTAATAAATAATATAATTTGTTTCATGGTTTATTAATTTTCAATATTTCATTTAATTTCTTTTTAAAGGCTAATTTTTGCTATTTTATCTATTTAGGATACTTTTATTCATTTTCAAAATAATTATGATTTTTAAATAATCAGCACAAAGAATCAGTTTTTAAGTATCTTTCCTTTAATATTTATTCTACATTAAATGTTTTATTTATATATTTACTTTAAATTATTTATTTTAAAACATCACTTTCTACTATACGCCACTTTCTGAATTGCATTTCCAAATTATTTATAACAATTTACATAAATTTATATTTGTTAAAAACAAAAACAAAAAAATATATATAAAAAGCTTTATAGATAATAACCAGAAATGGAGTAATAATAATAAAAATAAATTATATAAATTTATTAATTGTTAATTATTTTTTAATAATAATTAATAATAATCTTTTAATAAATTATAATAATTTTGAATTGAATATATTTAATAAACCTTTTTTTTTTTTATTTATTGTATTATTTATTTCATATACAATATAAATATATTTTTTTTATATACTATGTATATATTTTATAAAAAAAAATTAATAGAAGAATAAAATAATTTTTTTTGAATAAATGAAATTATATATAATAATTATGAATGTGGTTCATTTCGCCAATTTTTATAATACAAATTTTCAATACGCCATTTATTTTTAATGGCTTGTAAAATTTTTTGTTAACGCCATAAAAAATTTTAATAAAATTATATGTAAAAAAAATAAATGTATAAATAAATAAACAAACAAATAAATAAATAAATAAAGAATGTAATAAGTATATAAAATAAAAATAAATAGTAGAATATAAGTATAAAGTACAGATTGAATAAAATAAAATAAAATAAAATAAAATAAAATAAAATTAATAGTAGAATATTAAATATAAAGTACAGATTGAATAAAATAAAATAAAATAAATAGTAGAATATAAATATAAGTAGAGATTGAATAAAATAAAATAAATATCTAATATTTTTTTTTATTAAAGAATATTACAGATCAATGTTTTAGAAATGAAAATTTTTTACATTTTTATTGTATTCAATTGATAATGTAATTTAATATAAAAAACAATGTTATTGATTGTTAATAATCTCATTAAATATAAATGATTTTTTTGTTTTCTAACATATATAATTAAATAAAACATTTTATTTTTAAAAATAAATTGTCTTTAATATTCTTTAATTAAAAATAATAATAAATATTTACTTTATTTTATTTTATATACTTGTACTTTTATATTATTACATTCAATATTTATTTTATTTTATTTTATTTTATTTTATTTTATTTTATTTTATTTTATTTTATTTTATTTTATTTTATTTTATTTTATTTTATTTTATTTTATTTTATTTTATTTTATTTTATTTTATTTTATTTTATTTTATTTTATTCAATCTGTACTTATATTTATATTCTACTATTTATTTTATTTTATTTTATTTTATTTTATTTTATTTTATTTTGTATACTTGTACTTACTATTACATTCTTTATTTATTTATTTTTTTTTTACAAATAATTGAAAAACTAATTTTTCAAAATTAGTATTTAGAATAATATTGGATAATTAATATAATAATTTTAATTATATAATTAAAAAATATTTATAAAAATATAGAAATGGAAGAAAATCTAATTATTGATGTAAATGAGTCTAACAAAGGAAAAAAATAAATTATTATCAATAAAAAATATAAATTTAATTTTTCATATATAAGAAAAGATAATTCAAAAGTTTATGTACAGAAATAAATGTAAATCTTTTATTATTTTAAATAAGAAAGAAATCTTAAAATATGATAGTTCACATAATCATCCTGAAAAAGAATACGATATATCTCTATCTATAATGAAACATAAAATTAAAGATGGAATTGAAAAAAGTTCAATTCCTTATGGTATAAAAATAAAACCCCTATATAATAAAATTTCTAAAGAAATGAGATTTATATGTTCAGAATATAATTCAATTAAATCCCAAATATCAAGAAATTTAAATAAAAACTACCATCCAATGTAACAACATTTACTGAAATTCCTAATGAATCTAAATATTATAAAACAATATAAAACAAAGTGAGGTGAAAATTTTATGATATTCAAAAAATATTAATTTAATAATTTTTCAATCTCCTTTTCAAGTAAAATTATTTAGGGAATATAATAATGATATATTTGTTGATGGTACATTTTATATTGTCCCTAAATTTAGTTATCAATTATTTATTACAAGAACTTACGCTAAAGAATTAGATAGTTTTTACACTACTTCTTTTGCAATATTACAAAATAAAGAACAAGAAATATATAAAATATTTAAAAAATTAAAAAAAAAAAATGCTAATACATGTAACAATAATATTATAGTTTCAGAATCAACAGTTATTTAAATAATTTATTTCCAACAATACCATCTTATTATGAATTAATAGATAAATTAAATAAACTTAAACATTTACCATATTATGATTATCAAAGAAAAATAAGAGGAATTTGGAAAATAAAAAAAAGAGCAATAAATAAAGCTAATGAAATCAGTGTCTTAATTGAACACTACAAAAATATTGAAACCAAGTTAATTGATACTAAATATGATAGAAATAATACTATTAATTTGTGGTTTGATTGTTTAACTGATTTAAATAATATAATATAAATATTATTTTATAATAAATAATTAAAAAATGAGGGATAACCAAACGAAATAATCAAAATTCTGTCATTCAAAAATTTAATTTATAAAGCTAATTAAATATATACAGTTTAAATAAATTTTCAAATACGTCTCTATAATTAATAATTTTATCATTATAATTATTATTTTTTTTAATAACATTTAAATAAGAGAATTATTATTAATAATATTTATATTTTTAATAACATTTATATTTTTATATAATTTGTTACTATTAGCATTTAAATAAAAGAATTAAAATCATAAAATCTAACCATTATATGATTTATTTAATTATTCACTTAATAATTAATTTAAAAAGTGAAATAACAAAATAATACAATAAAATAATATTATGTAGCATAATATAGCTATAGCCACAAATTTATATATATCACGTGAAAAAAATTGGCGTAATGCAACCTCCCCAATAATTATATAAACTTATTTTAATTCATAAAAATTTTTATGTAAAAAAGAATTCATACAAATAATTTAAAAAAAAAAATAAATAAATAAATAAATAAAAACTAAAATAAGATTACAATAAAACTAAATAAAAAAAATATTAATAAAATGAAAAAAAAAGTAATCATTTCTTTATTTTATTTTATTTTATTTTTTTAAATAATGAGAAACAAAAAGAATTCTTATTTTTGATTTCATTTTTACTAGAAATCAAAGGTTTATTTGTGTAGCTACCACAATGAGCACCATTAACAAATTTAATTAATATTAAGTTATATAGAATACAAAATGAATAAATACTAATAGAATTTCTATATTTTAAACTTTAAAGATAAAGTAATTTTTGTTGTTATTGTGTATTATGTTTTGAGTTATTATAATTATATATGTTAGTAAAAAAGAATATACTGGTAATGGGGATTATATGCATACGACATGCTTTTGTAATGTCAATGAATAATCTTTGAAACATTTCATTATTTAAAAAAATCCATAATTATTATTATTAATTTGATTCATGTTTAATGGGATAGTTTGATGTTATATGGGTGAAAGAATTAAAAAAAAAATAAAATAAATAAATAAAAGGAGTTTAATTAATAAAAGAGAATAAATAAATTTAAATAGTGAAAAATGTCTCATATAAAATTTAATTTATTTTGTTAAAAAATAAAATCAATTTTAAGCATTAATAACCGTTCAATATTAATATTTGGGAGAAATTTCATTTTAGTTTCTATGATTTAAATCTTTATTTATTATAACTTATAAGAGTTTATTATATAATTATTATATAATAATTAATATTTTTATATAATAATCATTAATAAAATTATTAAGATTTAAAATAAGAAATTTTTTTTTATATTTATAATTAAAATATTATAAAGTAATAATAAAATAATAAAAGCTATTTAATATAAAAATTATAAAATTTAAAAAAAAAAAATAGAATATAAATAATAGAATAATTATAATATCAATAATTTGAATATTTATGATTTGATTTTTCATCACAATATCTGTTTAATAATAGTTCTAATTTTATCCGTCAATAATTTTTATATTTTTTAAAGTTTTTATTTAATTTTTATATTAATACAATATTTTTCTATTAAAAACTTAAATTATAAATAAATAAATTAAATAGAATAAAATTGGGTAAAATTTAATTATGTCTTCATATATATATATATAAATTTTAAATAAAATTTTTATTTTTAAATGGATATTTACTTAATGAATAAATGATGTAAAATGACAAATAAAACATAATAAATAATAAATAATTGAATAATAATAATAATTATAATAAATAATAAATAATAAATAACAAATAATATATTAATAAATAATAATAAATTAATAAATAAATAAATAGTTAATAAAAACAATGATGATAATAGAAATATTAAAGATATGAATCTTTATATTTTACATATAAAAATAATTGAAAATATTTTCATATTAGTTTAATTAATAAATATTTAATTTAACAGATATATGTAAAGTAATCATTTAATATCATTATTACTCAAAAAGATAAACTGAAGATCTTGATATTAAAAAGAACAATCGAAATAAAAAAAAAAAAAAAAAAAAAGATGACTATTTAAATTGAAAATATATTAATATAAATATTAATCAATATTTTCTTAAATTATTCTTCATAATATAATATGAATAATACTGATTAATTTTTATTTCTTAATTGATTATTAATTGTTAATTGTAATCTTAAAAATTTTAGGATTACAATTAATAATCAATTAGGTCATCTTTCAATTTTTTTTTAAAAAAAGGATATAAATATAATGTATTTTCAATATTTATATATTTTTTTTATTTATTTTATTTTATTTAATTTAATTTTAATTAGTCCTTTTTTTTTTAATATAAAATAATATCTTTAAATATTTTAGGTTTTGATAAAATATCTTATTAAATATATATAAATCCAATTACATAAATATTAATTAAAATAATGATAATAAATAATAATAACAAAATAATTTTTAATATAAGATATTTAATAGTTTTTATAATTTTTTATAATTATAAATATTAATAAAATAGAATAAAGAAGAGCAGAGAAAACACAAAAGACATGCATTTCCTTTCATAAATCAAATATTTTTAAAGTTTTTTTTTATTTTATTTTATATTTCGTGTAGAATCAATTAAAAATTATATAATAAACTTTATTTATTATATATTTAATTAATTTTAATAAAAAAAAAGAGAGAGAGATAATAAATGAAAATTTGTGTTACGCAATTTTAATTTAAATTAATTTTTTTTTATTTAATATAAATTTAATTAATTATTATAAAATCATTTTTTTTATTACATTAATTTAATTTTTATAGATTATATATAATATTAATATTAATATTTTATTATATTATATATTATATATGACAAATTATTAAAGTAGATATTATAATATATATTATATTAATATTATACTTTTATTATTAATTATAAATAGGAGTTAACCTATTTAAATTTAAATTAAATTTACATATATAAAGTTTTGTAATACATGAATGACTAATTAAAGATAAAATCATATCCATATTCATATTTTTAATTTTTTTGTTTGTATATATATAACAATTGTATTTTTTTTTTTCTCTTTTTTTTTTGGTTTCAAATATTTTTTTTTTTAAAAAAAATATTTATATATAATAAAAGAAAAGATAAGAATAACTTTAAAATAAAAATAAAATTTTTATAAAGGCTAAAAATATTTTATTATATATATTATTTATAATTTTTTTTTATTAAAAGTTTTTGTATATATATATAAAATATTAATAAAACAAATTAACTTGAAATAATTAAAAGTTTATAAAACTCTGTAAATAGATAAAAAAAATGAAATCTATTCTATTTTCATATATTATTACATTAACTTTAACATTAACTAGTAGTATAGTTTATGGAGCAGGAGCAAGTTCTTTTAGTAATGTTACTCCTGGTAAGTCTATAAAGGATTTAGCTAATCATAATCCATTGTTTACTCATAGATATAGTGCTGACCCAGGTGTTATGGTTTATAATAATAGAGTTTATGTCTATGCTACTAATGATGGTGATGTTGCCACTAAATTTACAGACGATAATACCTATAGTCATATTAATTCACTTAATGTCATGTCTTCTGAAGATTTAGTTAATTGGACAGATCATGGTTCAATCTTAGTTGCTGGTAATAATGGTGCTGCTAAATGGGCTGGTAATTCATGGGCTCCATGTGCTACTTATAAAAAAATTAATGGAAAGGATAAGTTCTTCCTTTACTTTGCTAATAATGCTAATGGAATTGGTGTTTTAACTAGTGATTCTCCTACTGGTCCTTTCAAAGATCCAATTGGTAAAGCTCTTATCACTCGTCAAACTCCAAATTGTGGTGATGTCGCTTGGCTTTTTGACCCAGCTGTTTTAGTTGATACTGATGGTACTGGTTACCTTTACTTCGGTGGTGGTGTACCAGACGGTAAGGATGCTGCACCAAAAACTATTAGAGTTGTTAAATTAGGAGCCGATATGGTAAGTCTTGCCGGAACTCCACAACTTATTGATACTCCATATGTATTTGAAGATTCTGGTATAAATAAAATTGGAAATACCTATTACTATTCTTACTGTACCAATTGGTCTGCAGGTGAACCTTATGGACAAGCTAGAATTGTTTATATGACCAGTAGTAATCCAATGGGTCCATTCACATATCAAGGTGTCTGTTTAAATAATCCAGGAGAAGATTTCCAAACTTATGGAAATAATCATCATACTATTATTGAATTCAAAAATAAATATTACATTTTCTATCATACTGAATGGCTTAATAAGCAAGTTTTCGGAACTCAAAAGGGTTATCGTACTTCCTTTGTTAATGAAATTACATTCAGTAATGGCAAATTTGAAAAAGCTAAGGGTACCTACGAAGGTGTATCACAATTGAGTGATGTAGATGGCAGTAAGGTTAATAACGCTTCTAGTTTTGCTTGGCAATATGGTATTACTATTAAGGGTCAAGATAATGCTCTTCCTGTCAATTATGTTAAAGGAGCTTGGACAGGTATTTCCAATGTCGATTTAGGTAATGCTAAATCTATTACTCTTAAAGCTTATGCTCCAAATGGTGCTACTATTAAGGTTTGTGTTGGAAGTGAAAATGGAACTGTTCTTGGTTATGTTGATATTCCAAAGGGTAACAGTTTACAAAATGTTACAGGAAATCTTGATAATGCTTCAGGAACAAAGAATCTTTTCTTAGTTTCTTCTGGTGATGCTACCATTGAGTCATGGCAACTTACTGGAGGTAATAGTAGCAGCACTCCATCACCATCCAATGGATCTAGTGACTGTTGGTCTCAATCCTTAGGTTATGGTTGTTGTAGCGGTTGTATTGATGTCATTATGACCGATAATGATGGTGAATGGGGAGTAGAAAATGATGATTGGTGTGGTATTCCAAAGACTTGTAATTCCAATAATGCCAGTAGTTCATGCAGCGGTGCCCAAGGTTATCCTTGCTGTAAATCCACTTGTTCATCATATTTCCAAGATAACGATGGTGAATGGGGTGTTGAAAATGATGATTGGTGTTTAATTAATAAATCTATTTGTTAATAAATTCAAAAAAAAAAAAAAAAAAAAAAAGATAAAAAAAAAATTAATGGAAAAAAGAAAATAAATATAATATATAAACATTATTGCTCGATGTAATAATGAGTAAAATTTTTTTTTATTTTATATATATAAATATTATTACTCGATGTAATAATAAAATTATGTATTTATAAATTTATATATATAATATAAAACTTTTTAGATTATACTTTACATAGTATTATCTTTTACATAGTATTTTCGCTAATATTACATTATCAAATAAAATTAAAAAAGAAATAAATATTAAAAAAAAAAAAAAAAAAAATAAAATAAAATAAAAAATTTAAAAATTTAAGAAAATATTTATTTATAAATTATTTAATTATTTAATTTTAATATTATAAGGATTATTTATTTGTGAGTATATATATTATTTTTTGCAATTTTAAAATAAAAAAGAAATAAAAAAAGAAGTTAATAATACATTTTCCATTTATGGAAAAATTATAAATGGAAAATATATTATTATTTTAGATTTTAATGATACTTTTGTGTTGAGATTAATGGACACTATACTGTTCTATTTTAAAGATGATTTTATATTTAATGGATGAAAAATGAATGAATATGAATGAATTATTGATTAATCATTTTTTTTTAAAAATTATTATTTTTTTAAAAATTATATATAATATGGTGATTCGACCAGACACACCTCTTTTTCAAAATAAAAGAGATCCTACTTTTTATCTTGCTGGTCAACCAATCCCAATAACTAAATGTTATACCTATTTAGGTATACCATTTGATAAAAGCTTATCATTGAACCCTATTATTAAATTACTTAACTCTAAAGTTACTAAAGCTCTCTTTTCTGTTAGTAAATTTCTTTCAAACTCCAAAATTCCTATTCCATTTAAAAAGATTATAATTAACTCTTATGTACTTAGTAAAGTCTCTTACTTTGCGCCTTTACTTGGTTCAAATAAAGCTAGAACAAATAATACTCAGAAATTAATTAATAAAGGATTAAGATGGATTGCAGGTATACAAAAAGCCAAATCATTTATTAATGTATATTCTATTTCAAAAGATTTACATATTCCTCCATTGTCAGCTAAGTGTGCTTTGTCTCAAGTCAAATGTTTTGATAAATGGAAAGATTCAAATTGTATTATTTCCTATTTAGTTAATAATATTCCAAGATCTAGAAAATATACATGGACAAAAGAAAGTAGAACTCTTAAACGTAAACTAGAGAAAAGAGGTAATAACAATAATAAAATCAAGGATTTTTATTGGAAAAGAGATATGAAAATCAATTCTATTAAAGCTGAGTTTTATGACAAAAACAAATTCGAAGAAACATCAAAATTTATTAAACTTTGTTATGAATATCTTAATCTTTCATATGGTTTCTATTGGCTATTGAGAGCACGAAGCGGATATAGATTAGATGCTAGAATTGCTAAAGCTGCAAAAATTGTAGATCAAATGTGTCCTAATTATTGTCCCTGTTGTAAAAAGTAATAAATAATGGATAAGTCATTGGTTAATTGATTGTCCTTTTTTCAATCATATTCGTAGTAAAGTTAATGATAAAATTTTATTTTTATATAATGCTTTTTACCGTGGCAACCTAACAAATGATATAGTTAATAGTAATAATGATAATAGTAATAGTAATAGTAGAATAATAGTAATAGTAATAATAGTTATAGTAATATTAGTAATAATTTTTTTAGTAATGTTAGTAATAGTATTGAAAATAATGTGTATATTGATTCTAGTGTGTGTGAAAAAGTGTTTAATTTCCTTCTTGGAGGTCGAAGTATTAATAATAGTACAAGGGAATGGAAGTATCTATTTAAGTGCCAGATGAAATCAGGTGCTTATTCTGATACTCCATTCTTGGTGGTTACTGCGGCACTTCTTCAATCGATTATACCTATTGCTATTGGCCAGCAATGGTCTTTGTTCAATAGGTTCAAATCGAACCGTACTACTACTACCAAGAGCGTCAATGCTGAAGAAACAGTAAGACAGGCCAGCAAGGCTAGCGCAACCAATGAAGATCATAATTTTGTATCTTAAAATTATGATTAACATTGTGAAGTCAAAATTAATTATTATACTTCAGTATAATAATGCCCTTATGAAGTCTTACAAATATTAATTAAATGAAACTAGAATATATTATACCATTATTTTATTTTATTTTGTGTTTTATTTTTTGTTTATTTTTTTTATCTTTTTTTTTATTATTTTATTACATGTATTTTATCAAATATTTAATTAATAAAGATGAAACAAGTTTGCTGCCGTTAAAAAAAAAAAAAAAAAAAAATATATATATATAATATATATATAATTTTTACTTGATCTTTTTAAAACATCATAAATATTAATAATATTAATAGTGATAAAACCCATAATCATTTTCATCACCACTTTGGAATGCTGTATTTTGGAACATTGCATTTCGGAATGTGGCTTTTAAATTTAAATTTGATTCTTAATTTAGCGACCCATATCTTTTTCTTTTTTGAATGATTGTATATAAATAAATAAATAAAAATAGCAATATATATAAATGGTTTAATTTTTTTTTAAATAAACATAGAAATAAATATAAATAAGTTAATTGATTTTATATTCTTTTTATTTTTTTTTATTTTAAAAAGAAAAAAAAAATTTTTTCATAAACACATTATTTACAATAAATATTTATTATTATTTTAACAAAAAATACTAAAGTATGTCATTAAAATTAAATATTTTTATTTTCTATTGTAACAAAAGATATTAAAATATTATTAATTATTATTTTATTTTTTATTATTTATTAAAAATTTAAATATTGTTATTTATTTATTAAAAATTATTAAAGCTATCCTTACATCAACGTTATTTTAAAGTACTCGCATTTCATATAAAGTCACGAAATGCAACATTCCGAAATGCACCACATTCAAAAAATCTATCAAAATTATCTGGGTTCACATCTTCCATATACTTATATTTTGAACTATTAAAATAATAAAAAATTTGACTATAAGATATTTTTTTTTTAGACTAGGAAAAAAATACACTTCCAGTGCTTTATTAAATAGATGAATATATTTTTATGTATTACATTTTTTAAAAAAAATATATTATATAATTTAAAGATAAAATTAATATGAATGTAAAAGATTAAGTAAAATAAAAAATAATAATAAAAAGAAAAAAAAAATTAATTAATAATAGAAAATTTAATGTAATAAAGAATAAAAATAAGTTCAATAGTAAAAAAAAAAAAAAATATCGATCTGATGTATACTATGTGTAATAACATGATCACCAGTTAAATCTAAAATAATAAAACAAAGAAGTAACATCTTTAAAATAAATAATTTGGAATTCACAAAACTCTCCCCTGAACCACAAGAAAGATCATTAAAAATTGAATTATTTACTATAGGTTTGATAATAGAAAGTAATTTGACATTTTAACAATAATTTATTTAATCAACTATGTAGGTCTTATTACACAAAAAAAAAAAAAAAAAAAAAAAAAATACCTAAATTAATTTTATATATATAAATTATTTATTTATTTATTATTTACTTTATTCATTTATTATTTATTACTTTCATTTTATAATATTTTAATAATATATAATCATATATATTTAATATATTATAATTTTACATATTATTTAAAATAAATATATATCAAAAAAAAAACTGAGTTCCTAAATTAAGTTCGTCAACTTTACCATTAATATAATTCACAAATCCTAATATTGAAACATCGCTTGAACCTATTAATTCTAAAGAATTACCACTATTACTACTAACCAAGATTATCTTATTTTTTTGATAATGAGGACCTATATCAATTGTAGCATTATTTGAATTATTAATATTATAATAAAATTTATAGCAACATGATAAAAAAAATTAAAAAAAAAAAAAAATATAAAATAAAAATTAAAGAAAATTATCTAAAGAAAAAAATATAAAATAAAAATTAAAGAAAATTATCTAATTTTAACATTTTATTAGTATAAAAAATATATTATTTATAATTATAATATTTAATTAGTTCGATTTAACGAATAACTTGTATATTTTATTTTTATTTAATTTTTTAAATATTAAAAAAAAAATAAAAAAATTTATTTAATTTAGAAAAAAAGAAAAATATAACATTACTAAAACAAAAAAAAAAAAAAATAAAATATTAAATTTCTTTTTTAATGATTTTATATTTAATGATTGAAAATTTGAAAATAGATGAAATGAATTATTGAATAATCATTTTCTAAAAATTTTATTTATATTATTCAAATGAAACTTGATAATATTCATATTCATTACATATAGCAACACTATTTGGAATAATATTATAAATTTTGCTCTTAAACAAGGAAAAGCAAAAAGAATTATTATCCACGATATTTTCTCCACATGAAGTTCATGCTTTATCTATGTAGCCACCAAAACAATGCTATCATAGGAATATTTCTTGGTTTTAACTTATAATCCAATTTTTACATAATTATTGATTACAAGACGCTTAGAACATATTTAGTTAAAGAAGTTGTTTTTGATGAATTAATACCAGGAAAATTAACACTTAATAATGTTGAAACCAATAACACTTCAACAAACCATTTCAATCGAGATAATCACTCATTACATATCAAAAACGATTAAAAGATAATAAACTTAGAGACTTCTAACGATCAAAATTCAATACTATCAATAGTAACCAAGTCAATTCCAACAATGCCAATATACAAAAAGATGAACAAACTAACTTTACCATTGATAATTCAATTGGTTCATCTAGCATTACACTAATAAATAAAGATAAGGGTAAAAATAAGTTGATTGAATGTGATTCTCATAATGAATCTAACTCAGATATTGAAATAACAGATGAAAATTATCAAGAACATATCAATGAAGATAATATTTAAAATAATAATGAAAATGTAAACAACCATGATAATATTGTCAACAGATTATCTTCAAATTTTGATATTCAAAAATTCTAATATTATTATTTTTCGGTCACCATTCCAAGTAAAATAATTATGCAATATAATATAGATTTTTTTGAAGATGGTATATTTAAAATTGCACCAAAATGTGGTTATCAAGTGTTCATTACTAGAACTTATGTTATGGAATTGAATAGTTAATACACTACTTCCTTTTCAATATTAAATTATAAAGAAAAACGAATTTATGAAGCGTTATTTGAAGAAATAAAACAAAATGCCAAAAAAAAAAATAATAATATAATAATTACACCAAAAAATTTTCATTGTGATTTTGAAAAAGATATTTTTAGTATTATTAAAAACGTGTTTCCTGATATAAATATCAAATACTGTACTTAACATTATAAAAGAGCATTATAAATTAAAAAAAAATAAATCATGTCGTAAAAGAGTAGAAAATAATATTGATTATATATTCATTGTATGTTTATTTCAAACTTTCCTTTTATAAAACCTGAATATATAAATGATATTTATAATAAAATTAAAAGTGAGTGTCTTGAACTTATATATGACAATTTTTTAGAATTTTTAAAAATACTTTGAAATAACTTATTTAAAAGATTATGAAATTAAACATTGGAATTATTATGATATTATAGAGCATATAACAAATAATGACTCAGAATCATTCAACAATTACTTAAACGACTTATTTCCAAAAAATCCTCATTTTTATAAATTTCTATTAACTTTATAAAAAGTAAATTTATTATTCTATGATGATTACAAAATGAGGAAAAGTAGAGCTTGGGGAAAAAAAATTAAGACAAACTGATGAAATAAATGCATTAATTAAATACTACAAAAATATGGAAATACCATTAAAAAAAAAAAAAAAAAAAAAAAAAAAAAAAAAAAAAAAAATGAATTCGTTGAATTATGGTTGAAGTGTTTAAGAGATTTAAATATTAAAATTATTAATTAAAAAATAATAATTAATATTTAACAAAAAAATGAATGAAAATGATCAATAAAATTTGTCGAATTACAATTAATTAAAATCATATATAAAATTATATATAAATTTTTATCAAAGTTATTAATTTTATATATAATATATAATATTATATATAAAATTTTAAATGTAATTGATTAGTGCTTATTACTTGTTAATTTCTTGAAGGTATAAAGTTCTTTTGTTTAACAACAAGTGTAATGCATTTACTGATTCTAAAGGACATTTCATTTCTAATAACCCAATCACGAGCTTTATTTAAAATGTTTCTAAGAGGGGATTTCATAGGGGCCAACAAAACAAGGTTATCATCAAATAGGCCACTACAATATTATTTTTCTTTAAATAATCACATCATAATTCTTGAATTTACCAAATACATCATTGATATATATATTAAATAAAATAGGTGATAAAGGATACACTATGATGTATTGGAAATTCTTTTGAAACTTTACTGAAATTCAAAATGCTTTTGATAAAATTAAATCGAAATTTTCTTCCTCTTCAGTCTTAGTCTACCCTGATAGAGAAATACATTTTATGGTTGAAACAGATAGCAGTAATTTTGCCATAGGAGCTATTCTTTCTCAATCCTCTTCAAAAGATAATAAGGTTCATCCAGTTGCCTTTTATTCTAGATCCTTTAATCAAGCCGAAAGAAATTACCCCATTTATGATAAAGAGCTTTTGGCCATAGTTTTAGCTTTAGAGAATTGGAGCCATCTACTAAAAGGTACTGAAAAACCCTTTACTATTTTTTCAGACCACAGCAATCTTCTTTATCAAAAAAAACCAGAAAAAATGACGCAAAGACTTGTTTGTTGGTCACTTTTCTTATCAGAATTTAACTTTAAAATAGTTTATCGTGCTGGATCTTCAAACGGAAAACTAGACGCCCTTTTAAGAAGACCAGATTATATCCTACCTTCTTTTGATTCATCTTCTGAAGACATTCCATTTTCTGTTCTACTCCCCGAAAAAATCCTTGTTTCAGTTTCTACTAAATCCGTCCTTTCCAATAGAATCTCAATGAATGCAAAAACGATTAATTTTATCATAATATTTGTGAATACCTAGATAACAAAACAAGAATCTCCCTATTCTTCATCCCAAGATTGATAAATTTCCCTTAAGTAATAGCTTTTTACTTTTCAATAATAAACTCTATGTTCCACCTAATTGTTGTTCTTATGTTCTGAACATTTGCCATGACTTCCTCTAGACACTTTGGAATAAAGAAAACTTTTAATCTTTTAAATCGTAACTTTTGGTGGCTATCTTCCAATCTTAATACAAAAACTATGTTCGTTCATGTGAAATTTGTTGCGGTTCAAAAACCGTCATGCACAAACCTTATGGATTTCTTAATCCTCTCGATATTCCAGATCCTATACAAAATAATTTAAAATATAATATCCCAAATATTAAACATCATTAATTAATATTATAATGATGAGAAAATCCAAATACATAAAATCCTTTTAAAAATTTGGATTTTAGTGGGAAGAAGGCAAAATAAAATAAAAATTATAAAGTATTAAAGAAAAGTCATTTAACTGATTCTTTGAGCTAATTATTTAAAAATAATATTATCTTGGACATGAATAAAATAGCCTAATAGTAAAAATTAACAAAAATTAATTATCAAGAAAAAATTAACTGTACAATTGAATTTTAATCAATTATGAAACATTTTATATTATTTACTAATAAATTTAAATAACTAGAATAATATAATTAATTATAAATACAATCAATTTTAATACCCCAATATTAAGATTTATCACGGACAACAATATTTATTTAACAATTAATTTTAATAGTTATCGCTAAAACTACAAAGAGAAAATATATAAAAGTTAGCTAATCTATAAAACAGATTATAATTGTAAGTGATGTAAAACCCAATATATAAGAGGTATTCACACAAATTGAGATGGTATAATATTACCTTTCAAGAGAAAGGTTTCCTTCATATAAATGGTAATATATAAACCATATATTATAAGAGATGTTTTAGATACATCTAATATTAATGGTGTAATAATATTAAATATTTTTAGGGGGAAATTATTAGATAATAAATATATTAAAAAATTATTTTAGAAATATAATGTAAAATTACTTTATTCATCTAAAATTAAAGGTTAATATAGAATAGTAATAAATAATAGTTTAATAATATCAAGTTAATATTATAAAATAGGATAATTTTATATATATATATATATTTCCCAGTAAACCAATTTATTCATTATTGAATAGGATAATTTTATATATACATATTTACCAGTAAACCAATTTATTCATTATTGAATAACTAGGTTTTAAGGGGGAATGATAGAATATGTGAAATGTATGAAAAATAAGCTTCAAATATATTGAAACATATTGTAATATAAATAATGTATAAGCCACAATTTATTAATATAAAAGTATTTAATTTAGAATAATTAAGTGCTAGTAATTTATCATATATAAATAAAATTGACATAATAATAAACCATAAATTTTATTTTATTTTACTTTATTTTATTCAATCTCTACTTTATATTCATATTCTACTATTTGTTTTATTTTATTCAATCTGTACTTATATTTAATATTCTACTATTTATTTTATTTTATTCAATCTGTACTTATATTTAATATTCTACTATTTATTTTATTTTATCCAATCTGTACTTATATTTAATATTCTACTATTTATTTTATTTTGTTCAATCTGTACTTATATTTAATATTCTACTATTTATTTTATTTTATTCAATCTGTACTTATATTTAATATTCTACTATTTATTTAATTATTTATTTTTTTACAAATAATTGAAAAACTAATTTTTCAAAATTAATATTAAGAATAATATTGGATAATTAATATAATAATTTTAATTATATAATTAAAAAATATTTATAAAAATATAGAAATGGAAGAAAATCTAATTATTGATGTAAGTGAGTATAACAAAGGAAAAGAACAAATTATTATTAATAAAAAATATAAATTTAATTTTTCATATATAAGAAAAGATAATTCCAAAGTTTATAAATGTACCGAATATAAAAAAGTAAATAAATGTAAATCTTTTATTATTTTAAATGATAAGAAAGAAATATTAAAATATGATAGTTCACATAATCATCCTGAAAAAGAATACGATGTATCTCTATCTATAATGAAACATAAAATTAAAGATGGAATTGAAAAAAGTTCAATTCCTTTTGGTATAAAAATAAAACCCTTATATAATATAATTTCTAAAAAATGGGATTTATATGTCCAGAATATAATTCAAATAAATCCCAAATATCAAGAAATTTAAAATAAAAAACTACCATCCAACATTTGCTGAAATTCCTAATGAATCTGAATATTTAATTTATAAAGCTTATTAAATTTATACAATTTAAATAAATATTCAAATACGTCTGTATAATTTATAATTTATCATTATAATTATTATTTTTTTTAATAACATTTAAATAAAAGAATTAAAATCATAAAATCTAATCATCTAAATTATCACTTGATTAATTATCATATGATTTTTAAAATGATATGCAGGACTTTTGTGTACAATAATTTATAAGCAATAGGTTTTTAAAATAATGGAGTGTGTGGCATTTCGCAAAATTTTAATAAATAGATAAATAAATAATAAAATAAATAAATAATAAAAAAATGAAAAATAAAAAAAATATAAAATAAAAAAAAAAAATAAAAAATAAAAATTATAAAATATAAATTATAAAATAAAAAATATAAAAATATAAAATATAAAATATAAAATATAAAATATAAATTATAAAATAAAAAATATAAAAATATAAAATATAAAATATAAAATATAAAATATAAAATATAAAATATAAAATATAAAATATAAAATATAAAATATAAAATATAAAATATAAAATATAAAATAAAAAATAAAAAAAATAAAAAATAAAAAAAATAAAAAATAAAAAAAATAAAAAATAAAAAAAATAAAGAATAAAAAAAATAAAAAAAATAGATTCCACCTAAAATCATCTAACTTTGTGCTACTTTTAACACCCTTTTTTTATGATGTCCTCATCTTTTTTTTTTTTTTTTTTTTTTTTTTTTTTTTTTTTTTTTTTTTTTTTTTTTTTACTGAATTATTTATAAATATTTCTTTTATTAAAAAAATTTATTAATAATTTAAGATTTTTTTAAAATACTGCGCAAGGACTTAAAAGGTGTTTTTTAATTTTAATAGTTCTATTTTAAATTATTATTCTTTACATCTTTTAAATTATTAATACTTAATTTTATATATATATAAAATTATTAATTATATATATTTATTGAAATTTTATAAAACGTTTAAATCGCATAATAAAATATTTTATTTTTTTTAAGCTTTAATTCTAATGAATATTTATTATTATATAATTATATTATTATATAATTACATCTTTTAAATTATTAATACTTATTTTTATATATATATATAATTATAATTAATTATATATATTTATTGAAATATTAAAGCTTTAAAAAAATAAAATATTTTATTATGCGTTTTAAACGTTTTATAATATTTCAATACCCATAATAAAATATTTTATTTTTTAAAGCTTTAATTCTAATGAATATTTATTATTATATAATGTATATTTATTATATATAAGTATATATATATTTTTCTTTTTTTAAAAATTAAATTTTAAATTTATTTATTTATTATAGTCTTATTTAGTTATTTTTATTTATTTAGTTATTTATTTAAAATATATATATTATTTATTTGTTTTATTATTAATTTATTTATTTATTAACTTTAAAAAATTTTTGAGAGATGAAACTTTTCCTAAATGAAATTTTGCGAAATGAAATTTTTTATGAAATTTTCCGAAATGAAACTTTCCTAAATGAAATTTTTCGAAATGCACCTCCCCCAAAATAATGATTGTTTAGTAAAATTTATTAATAAAATTATAATATTCGTACAATTAAAATAATAATTCTAATTCCTAAAAATTTACAAGAGAGTCCTCTATTTCTAATATAAATAATTTAATCTACTTATAAAAAATAGATAATATATTAATTATATAATCAAATATATAGAACTATATAAATTTTATATGAATTAAAGTATTATAATTATAATTATAATAATATATATTGAAATAAAATAAAATAAAATAATTATTATCAAAAAGATAATTATTATTATTAAATATACAAATAATGTATGATTTACATTTTTTAATTGTTTTATATTCAGTACATTTGAATACTTTTGTCTTACTCGTTATATACCATAAATTAAATTTATATTTTCTGTTTACAATGATGTGGTTTTTTTCTTTATTAGTTTCACTTATTTCTAATTGATCATCCATTTATTATAAATATTTTAAATTAAAAGCTTTATTTTTTAATTTTTTTTGTTTTAATCTATTTTTTTATCTTATATTTTAATTTAATCTTTTTTTTTTTTTTATTTTTTTATTTTACTTTATTATACTTATTTTTAATTGATCATCCATTTATTATAAATATTTTAAATAAAAAGTTTTATTTTTTAATTTTTTTTGTTTTAATCTATTTTTTTTTATTTTTTATTTTACTTTATTATTTTTTTTTAATTTTTTATTTTACTTTTTTATTTATTTTTTTTTTTACTATAAATGTTAATAATTGAATTTCGACATAATTTATGTTATGTAAATATGTAAATAAATTAAGTTTTATTTTATTTTATTTTAATTATTTTATTTTGTAATATTTTTATATATTTTTATATGTTATAATTATTATAAATATTTTATTATTTATATTATACTTTTTATAATATTTAACTAAATAATTAATTCTTATTATTTTAAAACAGTTTATAATTAAAGAGTATTATATAAAGAATACTTTTTCTTTATATTTATTCCTTGCAATACAATTAAAATTATATTAGTAAAATTGCCATAATCAAAATATATTTTTATTAATAAAAGTAGTTTAATAATATTAAAATATGAATTTATAAAATTTATCATTTAATTAAATAAATAGATTTAAATTATAAAATAAATAAATAAAGGAATTAATAAAACTATATAATATATTACATAAATAAATAAATACATAAATAAAACTATGCCGAATAACTTATTAACAAATTAATAATATAAAACTATAATAATTAATATAAAAATATATTAAACTTTATTCAATATTCTAACATGTGTTTTCATATATATATATAAATTTTAAATGAAATTTTTATTTTTAAATGGAAATTTACTTCTTCATTATACATCATTTATTTATTATCTAATAAATAAATTATGTTAAATGACATATGACAAATAATAAATAATAAATAATAAATAATAAATAATAAATAATAAATAATAAATAATAAATAATAAATAATAAATAATAAATAATAAATAATAAATAATAAATAATAAATAATAAATAATAAATAATAATAAATAATAAATAATAAATAATAAATAATAAATAATAAATAATAAATAATAAATAATAAATAATAAATAATAAATAATAAATAATAATAAATAATAAATAATAAATAATAAATAATAAATAATAAATAATAAATAATAAATAATAAATAATAAATAATAAATTAATAAATAATAAGTACTTTATTCAATATTCTAACATGTGTTTTCATATATATATATAAATTGAAATTTTTATTTTTAAATGGAAATTTACTTCGTCATTATACATCATTTATTTATTATCTAATAAATAAATTACGTTAAATGACAAATAATAAGTAATAAATAATAAATAATAAATAATAAATAATAAATAATAAATAATAATTAATAATTGATTAATTATAAATAATTGATAAAAACATTAAAGATAATAAAAATATGAATCTTTATATTTTTCATATAAAATTTTTTTTTTTTACAGACTAAAGACTTTTGTCTCCCCCATATGTTAATATGGGTGTATGTTTAACTGTCATACCGGTACGGCGTCGATGCTTGCAACTCTCTATAAGCAAAGAAACTCCATATAGAAACACTCTACTCGATCCTCAAGGGAAAGCAGAGCCCACTACTTTCATATAAAAATAATTAAAAATATTTTCATATTTATATAATTAAAAATATTTAATTTAATAGATATATATAAAGTGGGGGAAGTGCGTTAGAAAAATTTCGTTTGAAATGAAATATTTTATGTAAATTTTCCGAAATGTACTTCTCTAATTAATTTATTTTTATGTAATTATTATCAAAATAATTTATTAATAATTAAAGTTTTTATTTTCATTTTATTCCAAGATCTTGATATTAAAAGGAACAATTGAAATAAATAAATAAATAAATAAAAAAAAATGATGACTATTTAAATTGAAAATATATTAATGTTAAATTATTCTTCATAATATAAAATGAATAATATTGATCAATTTTTATTCCATAATTGATTATTAATTGTTAATTATATTCCTAAAAATTTTAGAATTACAATTAAATGAAATATTTTATGTAAATTTTCCGAAATGAAATTTTTCAAAATGCACTTTCTCTTAATTAATTTATTTTTATGTAATTATTATCAAAATAATTTATTAATAATTAAAGTTTTTATTTTCATCTTATTCCAAGATCTTGATATTAAAAGGAACAATTGAAATAAATAAATAAATAAATAAAAATGATGACTATTTAAATTGAAAATATATTAATATTAAATTATTCTTCATAATATAAAATGAATAATATTGATCAATTTTTATTCCATAATTGATTATTAATTGTTAATTATATTCCTAAAAATTTTAGGATTACAATTAATAATCAATAAAGTCTTTAAATTTTTTTAAAAAAAATATATAAATAAAATGTATTTTAAATATATCTTTATTTATTTATTTATTTTTTTATTTAATTTAAATTAGTCCTTTTTTTTTTTTTTAGTATTAAATAATATCTTTAAATATTTCAGGTTTTGATAAAACATCTTATTAAATATATATATATCTAATTACATAAATATTAATTAAAATAGTAATTATGATAATAATAGTAATAAAAAATTTTTTTGATATAAAATATATAATAGTTTTTATATTTTTTATAATTATAAATATTAATAAAATAGAATAAAGAAGAGCAAAGAAAAAAAAAAAAAACATTCTTTTCCTTTCATAAATCAAATATTTTTAAAGTTTTTTTTTTTTTTATTTTATATTTTGTTTTAATATCTGTAGAATCAATTAAAAATTATATAATAAACTTTATTTAATATATATTTAGTTAATTTTATTAAAAAAAAAAAAGAGATAAAACAATTATAATTTAAATTTAAAAATTTTTTTTATTTAATATAAATTTAATTAATTATTATAAAATTATTTTTTTTATTACATTAATTTAATTTTTGTCAATAATATACATTATATTAATATTAATGAATATTATGTTATATTATATATTTAAAAATTAAATTTATTTAAATATATATATAAAGTTTTGTAATACATTAATGACTAATTAAACTTAAAATCATATTCATAATCATATTTTTAATTTTTTTGTTTGTATATATATATAAAAATTGTATTTTTTTTTTATTTATTTTTTTTTTATTTTTTGGTTTTAAATATTTTTTTTAAAAAAAATATAGTTTATATATAATAAGAGATAAACTTTAAAATAAGAAATAAAATTTTTTAAAGGCTAAAAATATTTTATTATATATATTATTTATAAATTTGTTTATATTAATATTTTATATATATACAAAACTTTTAATAAAAAAAATAAATTAATTTTAAATATTTAAAAGTTTATATAACTCTGTAAATAGATAAAAAAAAAATGAAATCTATTCTATTTTCATATATTATTACATTAACTTTAACATTAACTAGTAGTATAGTTTATGGAGCAGGAGCAAGTTCTTTTAGTAATGTTACTCCTGGTAAGTCTATAAAGGATTTAGCTAATCATAATCCATTGTTTACTCATAGATATAGTGCTGACCCAGGTGTTATGGTTTATAATAATAGAGTTTATATCTATGCTACTAATGATGGTGATGTTGCCAATAAATTTACAGACGATAATACTTATAATCATATTAAATCACTTAATGTCATGTCTTCTGAAGATTTAGTTAATTGGACAGATCATGGTTCAATCTTAGTTGCTGGTAATAATGGTGCTGCTAAATGGGCTGGTAATTCATGGGCTCCATGTGCTACTTATAAAAAAGTTAATGGAAAGGATAAATTCTTCCTTTACTTTGCTAATAATGCTAATGGAATTGGTGTTTTAACTAGTGATTCTCCTACTGGTCCTTTCAAAGATCCAATTGGTAAAGCTCTTATCACTCGTCAATCTCCAAATTGTGGTGATGTCGTTTGGCTTTTTGATCCAGCTGTTTTAATTGATACTGATGGTACTGGTTACCTTTACTTCGGTGGTGGTGTTCCAAAAGGTAAGGAAGCTGATCCAGGAACTATTAGAGTTGTTAAATTAGGAGACGATATGATTAGTCTTGCCGGAACTCCACAACTTATTGATACTCCATATGTATTTGAAGATTCTGGTATAAATAAAATTGGAAATACCTATTATTATTCTTACTGCGCCAATTGGTCTGCACGTGATCCTTATGGACAAGCTGCAATTCTTTATATGACTAGTAGTAATCCAATGGGTCCATTCACTTATCAAGGTGTCTGTTTAAATAATCCAGGAAAAGATTTCCAAACTTATGGAAATAATCATCATACTATTATTGAATTCAAAAATAAATATTACATTTTCTATCATACCGAATGGCTTAATAAGCAAGTTTTCGGAACTCAAAAGGGTTATCGTACTTCCTTTGTTAATGAAATTACATTCAGTAATGGCAAATTTGAAAAAGCTAAGGGTACCTACGAAGGTGTATCACAATTGAGTGATGTAGATGGCAGTAAGGTTAATAACGCTTCTAGTTTTGCTTGGCAATATGGTATTACTATTAAGGGTCAAGATAATGTTCTTCCTGTCAATTATGTTAAAGGAGCTTGGACAGGTATTTCCAATGTCGATTTAGGTAATGCTAAATCTATTACTCTTAAAGCTTATGCTCCAAATGGTGCTACTATTAAGGTTTGTGTTGGAAGTGAAAATGGAACTGTTCTTGGTTATGTTGATATTCCAAAGGGTAACAGTTTACAAAATGTTACAGGAAATCTTGATAATGCTTCAGGAACAAAGAATCTTTTCTTAGTTTCTTCTGGTGATGCTACCATTGAATCATGGCAACTTACTGGAGGTAATAGTAGCAGCACTCCATCACCATCCAATGGATCTAGTAACTGTTGGTCTCAATCCTTAGGTTATGGTTGTTGTAGCGATTGTATTAATGTCATTATGACCGATAATGATGGTGAATGGGGAGTAGAAAATGATGATTGGTGTGGTATTCCAAAGACTTGTAATTCCAATAATGTCAGTAGTTCATGCAGCGGTGCCCAAGGTTATCCTTGCTGTAAATCCACTTGTTTATCATATTTCCAAGATAGCGATGGTGAATGGGGTGTTGAAAATGATGATTGGTGTTTAATTAATAAATCTATTTGTTAATAAATTCAGAAAAAAAAATAAAAAAAAATAACGGAAAAAAGAAAATAAATATAATATATAAACATTATTGCTTGATGTAATAATGTGTATTATCTTTGTTATTTTTATATATAAATATTATTACTCGATGTAATAATAAATTTAAGTATTTATAAATTTATATATATTATAAAACTTTTTAAATTATACTTTACATTTTAAAAGTATTAAAAATGATAAAAAAATTTTTTTTAAAGCAAAAAAAAAAAAAAAAAAAAATAAAAAAAAAAAATAAAATAAAAATTAAATAAAGTCAATAAATAACTAAATAATTAATAAAATAAATATTTTCTTAAATTTTTAAATTTTTTGAGTATTAAATATTTTTTTAAAAATAGGAAGAGAAATACACTTCCAGTGCTTTATTAAATAGATGAATATATATTTTATGTATTACATTTATTAAAATATTTATATGTATATTATAAAATTTAAAGATAAAAATAAAATGCATGTAAAAGATTTATAAAAGATTAAGTAAAATAAAAAAAAATAATAATAATAATAAATTAATTAATCGTAGAAAATTTAATGTAATAAAGAATAAAAATAAGTTCAAATTTAGAAAATGGAAAAACTCATCATGTATTATTAATCATTTCACTAATAATATTCCTACTATGTCACATTACTCATGGACTAAAGAATCAAGGACTTTGGATAAGAAATTAAATGTTAAAAAAATAAGTGAAATAAAAAAGTTTTATTGGGAAAGAGATGTCTTCAAACCTTCAAAAGCTAAAAAAGCAATTATTTACAAGGAGAATGATTTTGGATTTATTTCAGAAATCAAAAACTTAACATTTCAATATTCTAAGTATCAGTTGGGATTTTTTTGGATTTCTCGAATTAGGTGTGGTTTTAAATTTGACATAAGTATTTCCGTTAAAAGTCTCAGAAGATTGTACTAAATGTTGCTTTTGTTTTGGTGTTAGTGTACCTAGTTTTTCTCACTGGATCTTTGCTTGTAAAGAATAGGAAAATTACAGAAATAATTCTTTACCCTTTCTAAATGATCTCTTTTTGAAGTTTGCAATGATAATTGAACAAAAATCCTTGGAATGTTTCTTTAGATTCAGAAAAGGGTTATGATAATAATATTCATTACTTTATATTGAGTGCTCTTCTTGGTGGGCGTTCAATATATGAAAAAATTAAACTTATTTTTGGGGAACAAAGACAATTAGTTGACAATATTTTTAAATAAAGTTCAACTTCGTCGATTGTTCCGTATTTTTTGGGATTGAGGAGTTTCTAACAAACGTAATACCTTTAATTTGTCGATCTTTTGGAATACTAATGAAATGGTATTCCGTTGAATTTACCGTTGCCTAGAGCGTCGACATCGAAATGATAAGACATGGATTTTCGCCTCCCTATAAAAAAACTAATACAGATTCGTTAGATAACACTAATACTGAAATTATTACTCGCAATAACGGACGTGGTGTTATCATCGATGAATGGGAAAAGTTAGAGGCTATTGCTTATAAGGCACTTTTATAATTTTATAATATATAATATTTTATTTCATGTATTTTATTATTTTTTTTCTTTAAAATCATGTAATTTTAATATTATTATAAATTAAATAAAGTTATCTTTAAGTCTAAAAAAAAAAAAGTAAAATAAAAAAAAAAATTTTATAAAAAAGGACTTTTTAAAAAATAATAAATAAAATATATTTATTTTATAAAATATTATAAAAACTATAAAATGAAATATATATAAAATAAATGTATTACATATTGAAAAATTTTAAAATATAAATATTTTTTTATTTTTATTAATTTATTTATTTCAGTATTAAATAATAGAAGATAATTAAATAAATATAAACAATAAAAAAAAATAAACTATTTTCTCCATATTTAATTAAGCGTAGTACTATAGTACAAAAAGGATATATTCAAACAGTAAATTTTTTTTTTATATAAGACTAAAAAAGAAAAAAAGAATTAAAATTAAAAATTATAAAAATATTAGGTAAAATAATATTTGTATTAATAGTAATAATTAAATGTAAACACAAAATTTTTAAACTTTGATAGATACACTTTATATATATATATTTATATTTTAATAATTATTATTTAAATTTTTATTATTATCAAGATTTTAATACTTAAATAATTTATAATCGATTAATAGATTTTTGATTATTTAATGAACTATTTTTTTTTTTTTTTTTGTTTTTTTTTTAAATTATTTAATTAAATTAATATTAATATACATATTTATTTTTATTTAAAATATAATATTTCTTTGAATTTGTAATGGCAATAAATAAATGATATTATTAAAATTAATAAAAGATTTTTTTTGTTTTTTTGATCTTACATTATGACATAATTAATTCGATAAAATATTCGTATAAATAATATACATATTTTAAATATATATATATGTTTTTTTTTTTTTTTAGATTCATTTTATTATATTGTATTGTATTTACATCTTTTCGTGGAAAGTACGAGCAATAACTTCCTTTTGTTGAGCTGGAGTTAACTTAACAAAGTTGACGGCATAACCAGAAACACGAATAGTAAGGTTTGGATAGTTTTCAGGATGAGCCATAGCATCTTCTAAAGTTTCACGCTTAAGAACATTAACATTAAGATGGTGAGCACCCTTTGTGAAATAACCATCTAATAAACCAGAAAGGTTTCCTTGACGTTCCTTTAAGGTCTTACCGATAGTGTTTGGAACAATAGAGAAGGTATTAGAAATACCATCCATACAAGAATCATAATTAACCTTAGCCACTGAAGAAAGAGAAGCAACAGCACCAGAAAATTCACGACCGTGCATTGGGTTACAACCTGGAGCGAATGGTTGACCAGCCTTACGACCATCTGGAGTGGAACCAGTCTTCTTACCATAAACGACGTTGGAAGTAATGGTAAGAATAGAAAGAGTATGGGTAGCACCACGATAAGTTGGGGTCTTTCTTAATTTAGTAATAAGCTTGTCGGTAACAGTACGAGCAAAGAAATCAACACGGTCATCATCATTACCGAATTTAGGGAAATCACCTTCAACCTTGAAGTCAACGGTTAAACCAGTCTTCGGATCACGGATTGGAGTAACTTTAGCATACTTAATAGCGGAGAAGGAATCAGCAACAACAGAAAGACCAGCAACTCCAAAGGCCATAAGACGACGGACATCAGTATCGTGAAGTGCCATTTGAAGGGATTCATAGCAATATTGATCGTGACAGAAATGAATAACATTCATGGTGTTAACGTAAAGCTTGGCAATCCAGTCCATAGCCTTGTCATAAGTTTCCCACATCCAATCGAATGGAATTGGTCCTTCTGGAACTGGACCGAAATCTGGACCAACTTGCTTACCAGTTCTTTCATCCTTACCATGGTTAAGAACGTAAAGCATAAGCTTGGCAAGGTTACAACGAGCACCAAAGAATTGCATATCCTTACCAATTCTCATGGCAGAGACACAGCAAGCAATTCCGTAGTCATCACCAAATCTGGCTGACATAAGCGCATCAGATTCGTATTGAATGGAAGAGGTATCAATAGAAACCTTAGTGGCAAAGTCTTTAAAGTTCTTTGGAAGAGCCTTGTTCCAGAGGACAGTGATATTTGGTTCTGGAGCTGGGCCTAAGTTGTAGAGAGTGTTAAGAACACGGAAGGAAGTCTTGGTAACTAAGGTACGACCATCGCTTCCCATACCACCAAGAGACATAGTAACCCAAGTTGGATCACCAGCAAATAAGTCATTGTATTCTGGAGTACGTAAGTGACGAGCAAAACGTAACTTTAAGATAAGATTATCAACGATTTCTTGAGCTTCAGATTCAGTGATAACACCATTCTTTAAATCATTTTCAAAGAAACAATCAAGGAAGGCATCAACACGACCAAGAGACATAGCAGCACCATCTTGTTCCTTGATTGAACCTAAGTAACCAAAGTAAACGAATTGAGTAGCTTCTCTAGCATTCTTGGCTGGCTTAGTAATATCAATACCATACGACTTTGCCATTTGAGTAAGTTGCTTAAGAGCCTTAATTTGATCAGCAACTTCACCAATTAATTTCATAGTTGGTTCATCCATTTGTTTCTTTTGTAATTCAGCCTTATCTTTTTCCTTTTGAGCAATAAGACGATCAGTACCATAAAGAGCAACACGACGGTAATCACCAATAATACGACCACGACCGTAACCATCTGGTAAACCAGTCATAATAGCGTTAGAACGACCAGCTCTCATTTCCTTTGAGTAGATATCAAAGACAGCAGTATTATGAGTCTTACGGAAATCTGTGAAAATATGTTCAACCTCCTTATCCATTGGAACATTAACAGCTTTAAGAGCATTTTTGACCATGTTGACACCACCAAATGGCTTAATGGCTCTTTTGAGTGGAACATCAGTTTGGTAACCATAGATTACTTCATTGTCTTTATCAAGGTATCCTGGTTTATGAGAAGTAATAGTAGATGGTGTGTGTGGATCGACGTCGTATAAACCACCATTAGCACGTTCCTTAGCTAAATATTCTTCAGCCTTAGCAAAAAGCTTTTTGGTCTTTTCAGTTGGACCAGCAAGGAAGGAACCATCACCTTCGTATGGAGTATAGTGCTTCTTAATCCAGCCTTCAACATCAATTTCACTCTTGGCAGCAGCATCCTTGGTAATACATGGAGCTTGAGTAGCGTAGGTCTTAGATTGGACAGATGGGAAGGAAGACCTCTTTGAGGTCTTAAGACCACTAGTGGTCATTGTAATGGTGTGGAAGCCACGAGAAGATTTACTGATTCTAACACCAGCAATCTTAGTAGCAGCAACAGCATTAACTGAAACTGACTTAGCAATAACATTGTTTACTTCGCATAAAGTTAAACTTTCCATTTTATAATATATTATAAATAAATATTAAAAAAATATATATTATTATTTGGTATATATATAGGTTATTGAAGTTATTAAAATTATTAATATTTTCTTTTAAAATAGATTTTTTTTATTATTATTTTATTTGTTGATGAAAAAAAATTTTTTTAAGAAAATTTTTTCTTTATATATTTTAAAAATTTAATTAAAAATTTTTAAAATTATATTTATTAGGATAAATTTAATTTATTACGCTTAAACTTAATTTAATTTAAATAAATAGATAAATAAATAAATAATAAATAAATAAATAATAAATAAATAATAAATAAATAAATAATAAATAAATAACTAATAAATATATAAATAATAAATATAAATTAATATTTACTTATTTATCTATTTATTTATTTACATAATTGAAGGATTAATTAGCGAGCAATAATAAAAAGTAAAAAAAAAAAGTTTATATGGATCATTATTTTTTTTTTTAATGCGGCATGTGTGAAACGGAATTAAAAAAAATATATATATGTATTTGTATATATATATTTAAATATTAATAAAAATTAATAAAAAAATTAATATTGAACTTTTATAACAAAAAAAAATAAAGCTTTTAATTCTATTTATTAATTTGCTATCACATTTTTTTTAATTGATAATAATAAAAAATTTATATTATTCAAATAATCAACGTATTCCCATTCATAATTTAGCAAATATAACAATAAAAAAATAAAAAAAATATAATAATGAATTTATTATTATATATAAAAATTTAAATTTAAAAAAAATAAATTTATTTTCAATTATTATTATTATTAATATTATTATTAATATTATTATATTAATATTATTATTATTATTATTATTTATTATTATTATTATTATTTTTTATTATTATTATTTTTTATTATTATTATTTTTTATTATTATTATTTTTTATCATTATTTATTATTATTTTTATAATTATTTTTATTATTATTTATTATTATTACTTATTATTATTTTTATTATTATTTATTATTTATTATTATTATTTATTTTTATTATTATTGTTTATTATTGTTTATTATTATTTTAATTATTATTTTTAATATTATTTTTATTATTATTTTTATTATTATTTAAAATTTATTTTATATATTTTTGTATTATTAAAATAAATTATTAAATTTATCTATTTATCTATTTATTTATTTGTTTATTCATTCATTCATTATTATTATTAATAAAATATTTAAAAAATTTATTATTAAATACGTTTAAAATAATTTATCCATTTTTCTCATAATTTGATGTAGAACACCAAATGATATGTAATATAATTGGTTCATAATAAATTATTACAATACAATTTTTATTAATAAATACATTTGTTTTTTTTTATTATTGGTTAAATAAAATTTATACTGTAATGATTTCTAGAAAATGTAATAGTGATAAAAGGAATTTATTACGATTATATTTTAATATTTAAATGATGAAGTATGGAAAAATCATTTTAATATTTCATTAATAATAATAATAATAATACTAATAATAATAATAATAATAATAATAATAATAATAATAATAATAATAATAATAATAATAATAATAATAGTAATAAGTAAATGGAAATCTAATAAAATTAATTGTTCATTTAAAATATTAACATAAATAATAATATCAAAATAGTAATAAAAACATAAAATATTTAATATTACATAATAATAAAAATTTTTATTACATTGCATTATTATAAATATAATAATAAAATTTAAAAAAATAATAAAATAAAGTAGAAAGTAAAAATAAAGAAAAAAATTTTTTTTGAATTTTGGAACTATTAATGACTATAATATATGAATATAAATATTAGGGAAAGGGAAAAAATGAATAGGATGGAAGACCACTTTATTCAAGACATATTATTTTTGAAGTTAATAGAAAAACTTTTAATATAAAACAATAGAATCAAATAATAATAATACTTTACAATATATCAGAGATAAGTTGTTATAAAATAATAATAATAATAATAATAATAATAGGAAAAATAATCTTATACCTTTAAAAATACAAAATAAGAATATATTGAATAATTATACAAATTCAAAAAAAAAAAAAATAGTACAATATATCAGAGATAAGTTGTAAAAAAAAAAAATAATAATAATAATAATAATAATAATAATAATAATAATAGGAAAAATGATCTTATACCTTTAAAAATTCAAAGATAAGAATATATTGAATAATTATACAAATTCAAAAAAAAAAAAAAAAAAAAAAAAAAAAAAAAAAAATAGAACTAAATAATTTTTTATGAATTACTATCTATCTATATCTAATACTAAGAAAATTTTCTATTGATCAATCTACTTAAAAAGTTTTTAATAATTCATATAGTTCACTTAAATTTTTATTCTATCAAATTCAATAGTATAAATTAAAATAAAATTAAAAATCATATTATGTATTGTATTATTTTATACTTATTATTTATTATATTTATGAATTAAAAAAATATATATATTTAATGGACATAATCAGTATTCATATAAATATTTATTTATTAATTTTTTATTAATTAATTTATTTATTTTTAATTAATAAATTTATTTATTTACCATAAAATTAAAATATATATAAAATAAAATAAAATAAAAAAAAGATTATTTAATGGACGTAATAATCATTTTAAATATATATATATATTAATATTCATTAATTTATTGCTTTATTATTTTATTGATAGATTAAATTTTTTAAATTTATATTAAAATAGATTTTTATAAAAATTTTTAATACTTTTTTTATATTTATTTATCTTTTATTTTATTTAACTTTTTATTCTAATTTATATTGTAATTAATATTTTTAAAAATGATATAAAAAGAAAAAAGTATTATTATTTATTTTTTTTTTTTAATAAAAGAAAAAAATAATAATAATAAAATTTTTAAATACTTAATTTCTTTTTAACGAATAAAATTCAAATATGAATAAGTTATTATTTAATTTTTCTCTTAATATTATTTATATTATTATTCAAATACAACTTGATAAAATTCAAATTCAATAACAGTAAATTTTTCTTTTCCATCATTTATTTCATATAACATTTCTTCTCCTAAGAAATTACTTTGTGAATTTTTAGAACATCCACCATTGTTTAAACTACCAGAACCAATATAAAAGATATTATCACGAAACATAGGTCCATATCTAACATCATCACCTATAGCAATTTTATCTGTAATAATATTATAAATTTTATTTCTAGACAAGGAAAAGCAAAAAGAATTATTATCCACAATATTTTCTCCACATGAAGTCCATGCTTTATCTGTGTAGCCACCAAATCGAGTACCTTCTGTTGTTTTAATTAGTACTAAATTATTAGGAATATTATTACATATGGAATGATACGTATTGATAGAATTTCCGTTTTCTGTCAATCTAAATTTCAAAGACAAACTAATATTGCTATTTTCTCTTCCAGGAATTTGTAATAACCGATTTTTAATGAAATTTAATTCATCTTCATCTTTAATGATCTTATAATCCGATTTAAATTTTAATTCTTTAATTTCATTTTTCATATTATTTTTTTCTTCTTCTAATTCATTAATTTTATTACATAACATTCCTATAATATCATTATTGTTAGAATCTTTTCTCTTTAATCTTATTTCAATGGAGAATTCATCAGCTATAAATTTATCTTTAATAAGTAAATTACAAGAAATATTTTCCTTAATATCATTAATAGAAATATTATTTTTATCGAAAGAATCCAAAATCAATTTATATATTTTATGAATATTATTATAAATTTTAAATATTTCATTATTTTGTTTAATGAAATCATCTTCGTTCATTTCTGTCAAATAGATATAATTTATTATCACTTTTTCTTCTTGAGCTTTTATTCTAATGTAGTGTACATCATTGATTTTAACTAACTGAATTTTAATTTCATAATTTCTTTCCGAATATTTCAATACAAACTTTTTTTCTTCAAGAAATTCTTCTTCTTTATAAATTATAATATCTGTACAATTATTATTATTATTATTATTATTATTATTATTATTATTATTATTATTATTATTATTATTATTATTATTATTATTATTATTATTATTATTATTATTATTATTATTATTATTATTATTATTATTATTATTATTATTATTATTATTATTATTATTATTATTATTATTATTATTATTATTATTATTATTATTATTATTATTATTATTATTATTATTATTATTATTATTATTATTTCCAGAAACCTTTTTTTTTTTTGGGATAAACCAATTTAACTTTATTGCTTTTATTATAAAAAAAAATTTTTTTAATTATTTTATTTTTTATATTTAAAAATTTCTCCGAATAGTAAATTATCATAAATATGTATAAATTAACATTATATATTTTATAATAATAAGACATAAAAATCAAAAATAAAAAAATAAAAAAATAAAAAAAAAGATATAAATAAAGTTATCCAATTTTACCATTTTATATGTATAAAAAATATATTATTTATTATCATAATATTTAATTATTCTTGTTCTTATAAATAACTAGTATATTCTATTTTTATTTTATTTTTATTATATATTAAAAAATTTTTATTTTATTTTTATTATATATTAAAAAAGAGTATTATTTTTATAATTTTTATTTTTTTTTTATTTTTATTTTTTAAATATTCAAAAAAGAAAAGTAATAAAAATAAAATAATAAAAAAAAATTTTATTTAATTTAGAAAAAAGTAAAATATAAAATTAATAACATAATAATAATAATAATAATAAATAAATATTAGATTTCTTTTTTAATGATTCCATATTTAATAATTGAAAATATATGAAAATGAATTATTGAGTAACCATTTTGTAAAAATTTTATTTATATTATTCAAATACAACTTGATAAAATTCAAATTCAATAACAGTAAAAAATACTTTTCCATCATTAATTTCATATTCTATTTCTTCTCCTGAGAAATTACTTTGTGAATTTTTAGCACAACCCCCTGAATTTAAACTACCAGGACCAATAAAAAAGATATTATCACTAAATATAGGTCCATGATCAACAAGATCACATAAAGCAATTTTATCTTTAATAACATTATAAACTTTGTTTTTAGATAAGGAAAAGCAAAAAGAATTATTATCTAAGATACAACCACTATGTGAAGTCCATACTTTATCTGTGTAGCCACCAAATCGAGTACCTTCTGTTGTTTTAATTAGTACTAAATTATTAGGAATATCATTACATAAAGAATGATACATATCGATAGAATTTCCATTTTCTGTCAATCTAAATTTCAAAGACAAACTAATTTTGCTATTTTCTCTTCCAGGAATTTGTAATAAACGATTTTTAATGAAATTTAATTCATCTTCAGCTTTAATGACTCTAAAATTATAATCAATTTTAAATTTCAATTCTTTAATTTCATTTTTCATATTATTTTTTCTTCTTCTAATTCATTTACTTTAGTATTCAAATTATTATTTTTCGATTCTAATTCATTAACATTTTTATTCATATTATTTTTTTCTTCTTCTAATTCATTAATTTTATTACATAACATTCCTATAATATCATTATTGTTAGAATCCTTTCTCTTTAATCTTATTTCAATGGAAAATTCATCAGCTATAAATTTACCTTTAATAAATAAATTACAAGAAATATTTTCCTTAATATTATTAATAGAAATATTATTTTTATCGAAAGAATCCAAAATCAATTTATATTTTATGAATATTATCATAAAGCTTAAATAATTAATTTTTTTGTTTCATAAAATCATCTTCGTTCATTTCTGTTATATAGTAAAAATTATTTATCACTTTTTTTTCATGAGCTGTTATTCTAATATAGGGTACATCGCTTATTTTAACTAACTGAATTTTTATTTCATAATTCCTTTCAGAATATTTCAATACAAATTTTTTTTCTTCAAGAAGTTCTTCTTCTTTATAAACTATAATATCTGTACAATTATTATTATTATTATTATTAATATTATTATTATTACTATTATTATTACTATTATTATTATTTAAAGAAAACATTTTTTTGGGGGGATAAACCAATTTTACTATATTACTTATATTAAAATAATATATATATTGAATATTTATATTTTTATACAGAATATAAAAATTGTTTTTTATGTCCTTTTTTTTTTTTTTTTTTTTATTATTATTGTAAAAAATAATAAAAAATTTATTCTATTTTTCTCTAATTATTCATTATAAAAATGATTTGATAATACAATTAAAAATATATATATGTATTATAAGTAGTTCTTCCTCTTCCCAAAGAATATTATCTATATTATTATTATTATTTTTAAAAGTCTTTTTTTTTTTTTTTTTTTTTTTTTAATACAATATTATTTTTTTTTTAAAAAAAAAAAAAAAAAAAAGAAACAAAGATTTTTAAAAAAAGGACTTTTTAAGAAATAATAAATATCAAATATATTTATTTTATTAAATATAATAAAAACTATAAAATGAAATATGTATAAAATAAATGTATTACACTAAAAGATAATAATTGAAAAATTTTAAAATATAAATATTTTTTGATTTTTTTTAATTTACTTATTTCAGTATTAAATAATAGAAGATAATTATTTATGAATTTATTTTTTAAATAAATATACTTTTTTTAAAAAAAAAGATGTTCTTATAATATATAAAAAAAAATCTTATTTTTTTAAATCTTATTTTTTTAAATCTTATTTATTTATTTATTTATTTATTTATTAACTTATTTATTTAGAGATTCTATTACGGATGATTTTTATTAAAATTTTTAATTTATTATTGATAAATGAGATGCTACTATAGTTATTATAATCTGATGGACCTCCCTTTTTATGAATAGAAATTATCGATGTGTTATTCCATGATTATTGAAAAATCACCGTTCTAAGTACAATTGATTAAGACTTTGAGACATTTGAAGCCAGATGAACTATTACTATTATTTATCACTAGATTCTTCTGAATCATCTTTACGAGGAATGAAAGCTTTGAAGAATTCCATTGGAATCCCATCAAAATCGCATGCTTTAAAGTTAGAGGTAGATGGGATCCATTCTTTTATGGAAATATTTGTTGTTGGGAGGTGTTACTTTACTTTAGGTAATTATCATCTTTGGTATCATTGCCTGTTTCCTGAAAAGCATAGAAATAATGGTTTAAAAAAAGTGTGTTGAAGTATTCAATACCACCTCTATTCACAAAATTCCATCCAATGGTATTACGACTAAGACAAAATGAAAACTTTTTTGTAGTAGAATGTGAAACTGGATTTTGATGTTATTAATTATACAACTCTGACGTTATTTCATATCTTCTTTAAAGCAATATAAAAATCAGATACCCTTTCTATAGTTTTCCTATATTCCAAATTTTCTTTCTTCGTACTAAAAAGCTACTTAAAAAAGGAAAACTATCTATTATCATCAGAATTATAAAATACTGTAATTAGTACACCTGATATAGACTATTCCTTCTTCTTCTTTTTATAAAAGTAAACTTAATAATAAATTAATCGATATAATTTTTAGAGATTTTTTATCAATAAAATTATATTATTAAATAAATATAAATAATAAAAAAAAAAACCATTTTCTCCATATTTAATTAAACGTAGTACTATAGTACAAAAAGATATATTCAAATAGTAAAAAATTTTTTTTTATATAAGACAAAAAAGAAAAAAAAATTAAAATTAAAAATTATAAAAATATTAGGTAAAATAATACTAGTATTAATAGTAATAATTAAATATAAACACAAAATTTTTAAACTTTGATAGATACAATTTATATATATATATTTATATTTTAATAATTATTATTTAAATTTTTATTATTATCAAAATTTTAATACTTAAATAATTTATAATCGATTAATAGATTTTTGATTATTTAATGAACTATTTTTTTTTTTTTTTTTTAAATTATTTAATTAAATTAATATTAATATACATATTTATTTTTATTTAAAATATAATATTTCTTTGAATTTGTAATGGTAATAAATAAATGATATTATTAAAATTAATAAAAGATTTTTTTTTTGTTTTTTTTTGATCTTACATTATGACATAATTAATTCGATAAAATATTCGTATAAATATATATATATTTTAATATATATATATGTTTTTTTTTTTTTTTTTTTAGATTCATTTTATTATATTGCATTGTATTTACATCTTTTCGTGGAAAGTACGAGCAATAACTTCCTTTTGTTGAGCTGGAGTTAACTTAACAAAGTTGACGGCATAACCAGAAACACGAATAGTAAGGTTTGGATAGTTTTCAGGATGAGCCATAGCATCTTCTAAAGTTTCACGCTTAAGAACATTAACATTAAGATGGTGAGCACCTTTTGTGAAATAACCATCTAATAAACCAGAAAGGTTTCCTTGACGTTCCTTTAAGGTCTTACCAATAGTGTTTGGAACAATAGAGAAGGTATTAGAAATACCATCCATACAAGAATCATAATTAACCTTAGCCACTGAAGAAAGAGAAGCAACAGCACCAGAAAATTCACGACCGTGCATTGGGTTACAACCTGGAGCGAATGGTTGACCAGCCTTACGACCATCTGGAGTGGAACCAGTCTTCTTACCATAAACGACGTTGGAAGTAATGGTAAGAATAGAAAGAGTATGGGTAGCACCACGATAAGTTGGGGTCTTTCTTAATTTAGTAATAAGCTTGTCGGTAACAGTACGAGCAAAGAAATCAACACGGTCATCATCATTACCGAATTTAGGGAAATCACCTTCAACCTTGAAGTCAACGGTTAAACCAGTCTTTGGATCACGGATTGGAGTAACTTTAGCATACTTAATAGCGGAGAAGGAATCAGCAACAACAGAAAGACCAGCAACTCCAAAGGCCATAAGACGTCGGACATCAGTATCGTGAAGTGCCATTTGAAGGGATTCATAGCAATATTGATCGTGACAGAAATGAATAACATTCATGGTGTTAACGTAAAGCTTGGCAATCCAGTCCATAGCCTTGTCATAAGTTTCCCACATCCAATCGAATGGAATTGGTCCTTCTGGAACTGGACCGAAATCTGGACCAACTTGCTTACCAGTTCTTTCATCCTTACCATGGTTAAGAACGTAAAGCATAAGCTTGGCAAGGTTACAACGAGCACCAAAGAATTGCATATCCTTACCAATTCTCATGGCAGAGACACAGCAAGCAATTCCGTAGTCATCACCAAATCTGGCTGACATAAGCGCATCAGATTCGTATTGAATGGAAGAGGTATCAATAGAAACCTTAGTGGCAAAGTCTTTAAAGTTCTTTGGAAGAGCCTTGTTCCAGAGGACAGTGATATTTGGTTCTGGAGCTGGGCCTAAGTTGTAGAGAGTGTTAAGAACACGGAAGGAAGTCTTGGTAACTAAGGTACGACCATCGCTTCCCATACCACCAAGAGACATAGTAACCCAAGTTGGATCACCAGCAAATAAGTCATTGTATTCTGGAGTACGTAAGTGACGAGCGAAACGTAACTTTAAGATAAGGTTATCAACGATTTCTTGAGCTTCAGATTCAGTGATAACACCACTCTTTAAATCATTTTCAAAGAAGCAATCAAGGAAGGCATCAACACGACCAAGAGACATAGCAGCACCATCTTGTTCCTTGATTGAACCTAAGTAACCAAAGTAAACGAATTGAGTAGCTTCTCTAGCATTCTTGGCTGGCTTAGTGATATCAATACCATACGACTTTGCCATTTGAGTAAGTTGCTTAAGAGCCTTAATTTGATCAGCAACTTCACCAATTAATTTCATAGTTGGTTCATCCATTTGTTTCTTTTGTAATTCAGCCTTATCTTTTTCTTTTTGAGCAATAAGACGATCAGTACCATAAAGAGCAACACGACGGTAATCACCAATAATACGACCACGACCGTAACCATCTGGTAAACCAGTCATAATAGCGTTAGAACGACCAGCTCTCATTTCCTTTGAGTAGATATCAAAGACAGCAGTATTATGAGTCTTACGGAAATCTGTGAAAATATGTTCAACCTCCTTATCCATTGGAACATTAACAGCTTTAAGAGCATTTTTGACCATGTTGACACCACCAAATGGCTTAATGGCTCTTTTGAGTGGAACATCAGTTTGGTAACCATAGATTACTTCATTGTCTTTATCAAGGTATCCTGGTTTATGAGAAGTAATAGTAGATGGTGTGTGTGGATCGACGTCGTATAAACCACCATTAGCACGTTCCTTAGCTAAATATTCTTCAGCCTTGGCAAAAAGCTTTTTAGTCTTTTCAGTTGGACCAGCAAGGAAGGAACCATCACCTTCATATGGAGTATAGTGCTTCTTAATCCAGCCTTCAACATCAATTTCACTCTTGGCAGCAGCATCCTTGGTAATACATGGAGCTTGAGTAGCGTAGGTCTTAGATTGGACAGATGGGAAGGAAGACCTCTTTGAGGTCTTAAGACCACTAGTGGTCATTGTTGTGGTGTGGAAGCCACGAGAAGATTTACTGATTCTAACACCAGCAATCTTAGTAGCAGCAACAGCATTAACTGAAACTGACTTAGCAATAACATTGTTTACTTCGCATAAAGTTAAACTTTCCATTTTATAATATATTATAAATAAATATTAAAAAAATATATATTATTATTTGGTATATATATAGGTTATTGAAGTTATTAAAATTATTAATATTTTCTTTCAAAATAGATTTTTTTTATTATTATTTTATTTGTTGTTGTAAAAAAATATTTTTGAGAAAATTTTTCTTTATATATTTTAAAAATTTAATTAAAAATTTTTAAAATTATATTTATTAGGATAAATTTAATTTATTACGCTTAAACTTAATTTAATTTAAATAAATAGATAAATAAATAATAAATAAATAAATAATAAATAAATAATAAATAAATAAATAATAAATAAATAACTAATAAATATATAAATAATAAATATAAATTAATATTTACTTATTTATTTATTTATTTATTTACATAATTGAAGGATTAATTAGCGAGCAATAATAAAAAGTAAAAAAAAAAAAAAGTTTATATGGATCATTATTATATTTTTTTTTAATGCGGCATGTGTGAAACGAATTTAAAAAAAAAAAATATATATGTATATGTATATATATATTTAAATATTAATAAAAATTAATAAAAAAATTAATATTGAACTTTTATAACAAAAAAAATAAATAATGCTTTTAATTCTATTTATTAATTTGCTATCACATTTTTTTTAATTGCTAATAATAAAAAATTTATATTATTCAAATAATCAACGTATTCCCATTCATAATTTAGCAAATATAACAATAAAAAAATAAAAAAATATAATAATGAATTTATTATTATATATAAAAATTTAAATTTAAAAAAAAAAATTTATTTTCAATTATTATTATTATTAATATTATTATTAATATTATTATTATTTTTTATTATTATTTATTATTATTTTTATTATTATTTTTATTATTATTTATTATTATTATTTATTATTATTATTATTTTTTATTATTGTTTATTATTATTTTTATTATTATTCAATATTATTTTTATTATTATTTTTATTATTATTTAAAATTTATTTTATATATTTTTGTATTATTAAAATAAATTATTAAATTTATCTATTTATCTATTTATTTATTTATTTATTTATTTATTAATACATTATTATTATTAATAAAATATTTAAAAAATTTATTATAAAATACGTTTAAAATAGTTTATCCATTTTTCTTATAATTTGATGTAGAACACCAAATGATAAGTAATATAATTGGTTCATAATAAATTATTACAATACAATTTTTATTAATAAATAAATACATTTATTTTTTTTTATTATTGGTTAAATAAAATTTATACTGTAATGATTTCTAGAAAATGTAATAGTGATAAAAGGAATTTATTACGATTATATTTTAATATTTAAATGATAAAGTATGGAAAAATCATTTTAATATTCCAATAATAATAATAATAATAATAATAATAATAATAATAATAATAATGATAATAATAATAATAATAATAATAAGTAAATGGAAATCTAATAAAATTAATTGTTCATTTAAAATATTAACATAAATAATAATAACAAAATAGTAATAAAAACATAAAATATTTAATATTACATAATAATAAAAATTTTTACATAATTTATTATGTAAAAAAATATATATATTTAATGGACATAATCAGTATTCATATAAATATTTATTTATTAATTTTTTATTAATCAATTTATTTATTTTTATTAATCAATTTATTTATTTTTAATTAATAAATTTATTTATTTACCATAAAATTAAAATATATATAAAATAAAATAAAAAAAAAAAAAAAAGATTATTTAATGGACGTAATAATCATTTTAAATATATGTATATATATTAATATTCATTATTTATTGCTTTATTATTTTATTGATAGATTAAATTTTTTAAATTTATATTAAAATAGATTTTTATAAAAATTTTTTAATACTTTTTTTATATTTATTTATCTTTTATTTTATTTAACTTTTTATTCTAATTTATATTGTAATTGATATTTTTAAAAATGATATAAAAAGAAAAAAGTATTATTATTTATTTTTTTTTTAAAAAAAGAAAAAAATTATAATAATAATAATTTTAAATACTTAATTTCTTTTTAATGAATAAAATTCAAATATGAATAAGTTATTATTTAATTTTTCTCTTAATATTATTTATATTATTATTCAAATACAACTTGATAAAATTCAAATTCAATAACAGTAAATTTTTCTTTTCCATCATTTATTTCATATAACATTTCTTCTCCTAAGAAATTACTTTGTGAATTTTTAGAACATCCACCATTGTTTAAACTACCAGAACCAATATAAAAGATATTATCACGAAACATAGGTCCATATCTAACATTATCACCTATAGCAATTTTATCTGTAATAATATTATAAATTTTATTTCTAGACAAAGAAAAGCAAAAAGAATTATTATCCACAATATTTTCTCCACATGAAGTCCATGCTTTATCTGTGTAGCCACCAAATCGAGTACCTTCTGTTGTTTTAATTAGTACTAAATTATTAGGAATATTATTACATATGCAACGGTATGTATTGATAGAATTTCCATTTTCTGTCAATCTAAATTTCAAAGACAAACTAATTTTGCTATTTTCTCTTCCAGGAATTTGTAATAACCGATTTTTAATGAAATTTAATTCATCTTCATTTTTAATGATCTTATAATCCGATTTAAATTTTAATTCTTTAATTTTATTTTTCATATTATTTTTTTCTTCTTCTAATTCATTTACTTTAGTATTCAAATTATTATTTTCTGTTTCCAATTCATTTACTTTAAAATTCAAATTATTATTTTTCGATTCTAATTCATTAACTTTTTTATTCATATTATTTTTTTCTTCTTCTAATTCATTAATTTTATTACATAACATTTCTATAATATCATTATTATTTGAATCCTTTCTCTTTAATCTTATTTCAATGGAAAATTCATCAGCTATAAATTTATCTTTAATAAGTAAATTACAAGAAATATTTTCCTTAATATCACTAATAGAAATATTATTTTTATCGAAAGAATCCAAAATCAATTTATATATTTTATGAATATTATTATAAATTTTAAATATTTCATTATTTTGTTTTATGAAATCATCTTCGTTCATTTCTGTCAAATAGATATAATTGATTATCACTTTTTCTTCTTGAGCTTTTATTCTAATGTAGTGTAAATAATTGATTTTAACTAACTGAATTTTTATTTCATAATTCCTTTCAGAATATTTCAATATAAATTTTTTTTCTTCAAGAAGTTCTTCTTCTTTATAAATTATAATATCTGTACAATTATTATTATTATTATTTCCAGAAAACATTTTTTTTTTAGAATGAACTAATATAATTTTATTATTTTCATAAAAAAAAAAAAAAAAAAAAAAAAAAAATTATTTTAAATATTTTACTTTTTTTTTTTATAAAGAATATAAAATTTATTTTTTACGTCTTTTTTTTTTTTTTAAAAAAAAAATTTTTTTATTACTTCCATTTTAACTAATTATATATTATAAAAATAACATAATTAAAAAATACAAATATTTACATATATATATATATTTTTCCTCACGAAGTTCTTATGGAATATTATTTTTAAAATAATAATTATAATAAAAAAAAAAAAAATGAGAACTTTAAAAAAAAACTTTTAATAAATAATAAATATCAAATATTAAATATTTTATTAAATAAAATAAAAGTTTAAAATTAAATATATAAATGTATTAAACTAAAAGATAATAATTGATAAAATTTAAAATATAAAAGAAAGTAAATATTATTCGTATTATTTCTTAGTAATTATTTAAAATTATTCTATTATAAATAAAATTAATCTTTAATTAATAAATAATGTAAAAGGGTTTTTAAATTAAATAGGGTACTTTTCATAATAGTAATAAGAAATACTTTAATATAATATTTTTAAATTATGTTTATTAAAATATATATTATTACTTTGATAAATAGATTAATTTATTAAAAACTTAATATTTTTTAGTAAATATAAATAAACAAATAAATAAATAAATAATAAAAAAAGAAAAAAAAATTTTTTTTTAATAATTCTTAAATCTTAAATTATAAATTATATTTTATATATTCTAAAATCATTTTTAATATTATTCTTTAAAAAAAAAAAAATAAAAAAAAAAAAAAAAAAAAAAAAAAAAAAAAAAAAAAAAAAAAATATTATATTATTATATAAAAATTATACTATTTTAATGTATAATGTATATTCATAAAGGGTGATTGAGGTTTTAAATTATTTACTTCAGAATTCAAATTTTTATTTTCTGTTTCCAATTTATTTACAAAAATTTCTTGAATATTATCATAAAGTTTCAATATTTTATTATTTTGTTTTATGAAATCATCTTCGTTCATTTCTGTCAAATAGATATAATTGATTATCACTTTTTCTTCTTGAGCTGTTATTCTAATGTAGTGTACATCATTGATTTTAACTAACTGAATTTTTATTTCATAATTCCTTTCAGAATATTTCAATACAAATTTTTTTTCTTCAAGAAGTTCTTCTTCTTTATAAATTATATTATCTGTACAATTATTATTATTTCCAGAAAACATTTTTTTTTTGAAAACATTTTTTTTTTAGAATGAACTAATTTAATTTTATTATTTTCATAAAATAAAAAAAAAAAAAAATATTTTAAATATTTTATTTTTTTATATAGAATATAAATTTTATTTTTTACGTCTTTTTTTTTTTTAAAAAAAAAATTTTTTTTTATTACTTCCATTTTTACTAATTACATATTATAAAAATTATTTAGTAACATAATTAAAAAATACAAATATTTACATATATATATTTTTCCTCACGAAGTTCTTATGCAATATTATTTTTAAAATAATAATTATAATAAAAAAAATTAGAACTTTAAAAAAAAAATGAATATTTATTTACTTCATTTTTACAAACAACCATTTTATTTTAATTTTAAACTTTAATTTTATTTATTTATTTATTTGTATTGTTAGATTATATAAATTAAATATGTTTAAAATTATATTAACTATATTATTTCATTATTAATTCAGTTTTATTTGAAATGCATTATTTAATTCATGATTAAAATAATTTCATTATATTATTATGAAGCCTACATTAATAAAAATAAGATAAAATTTTGGTAAAACATTTTGATCTTTAGAAGTACCTATTTTTTATATTAGTAAAAAACTCTAATTAATGATAGAAATGTTTTATTCATTTTTATAAATATTTTTACTAATTTATAAAAATAAAATAAATAGTTAAATTATGAATTTAATGTACAGATTAAATAAAATATAATAAAATAAAATACTTGAGAATATTAAGTACAGATTGAATAAAATAATAATAAAAAAAAAAAGTACAACACTTTTTTTTTTTTTTTTTTTTTTTTTTTTTTTTTTTTGATTTTAATCAATTTTATTTATTTATTTATTTTTACAATATATGATCTTGAATTGATACTTTAAAATAAATTTAAACAAAGAAACTTTTCTCCATATGTATATAATATATTAACTACTATATTATTATAACTTTAATGATAATCTTTACTATTATTAGTATTATTATTATTACCATAATTATTATCAATATTTTCATTTCATTTATTTTTATTATATATAGATAGTTAGATTTTTAGAAAATTTTCCTTTTCAAACTTAAATTATACTTCTTGGATGTTAATCTATAGATTAATTTATTCTTAAATAGATTAAAAGGAAAACTTTCAAAACATATATACTTAAAAAACATATTTATAATATATATAATATAAATAATAAAATTTTAAATTTAATATTTATAATAATAATTAAATAAAAAAAAATTAAAAATTAAAAATTAAATATATAGAGAAATGAATCAATGAATGATTATGTAATTCACTATTATTGTTTTTTAAATATATATAAATATTTAAAATTATTATTTCTTCTTGTGAATATATTCATTAATTGATTTATTTTTCATCTAATTATTATATAAAATCATCATCATTGTCTGGAACTAATATATATTTTATAAAATGAATATATATATAATAAAAATAAAATAAAATATAATATAATAAATAGCAGAATATGAATATTAAGTTCGGATTGAATAAAATAAATATATATATATATATGATTATAGAAATAGTAAAAAAATAAATATTATATAAATATATATATATAAAATTAGCTTTTTATTAATAACATAATATTTAATTATTAATATATTTATATATATATATTCCTTTATTAATAATACTTTACCATTAATTCTTTTATATTTTACATTCACCAAACGAAAAGCACATATAATAACGATAATGGATAAGGTATCCCAAACGATGTCACCAATAGTTAATTGCTTCTTCACTAAATAAATCATAATGGGATATAATGAAATTTTTCCAATAGTTAAAACAATCAATTGAATTAAACCTTCTTCTTCCATACGCTTAATCTTAGCATGATGAAATTTTAAATGTTTGATATTATCTAGAGCCATATAGGTAGTGTAAACTAATACTGAAAATGAAAATATAGAATCTGCTAAATCAAAATACATGACCAAAGTAGTATAGAATGAAGAATCATGGCCTTCAATTGGTTTCTGTGCAGGGGAACAAAACATGAATCGATCTGTTTCAACGCCAATAACTTTTTCTGTAAAATTACCCCAATTAAGATAATAACAAATGGAATAACCCAAACTTAAGGTGACATTAATGACCGTAATAATAATGAATGTTCTTTTACTGTAGAATACTTTGGTAAATGTCATTAAACGTATAGTTTGTAGCCAAGAGATAGGTGTCCAATTTAATAGGGCCGTAACCTTAAATATTAATAAAAATATTTTACAATCTGAGCCCTCTGAAATGATAAAACTTACGATATCATTAAAATTATTAGCAAAGGCAAAAAGAGCAGCAATAAAAGGAAAGAAGAAACGCCAATCTTTCGTTAATTTGTATTTTCTAGCACATTTTACCAGATACCATAAATAAATACAATCTGACATAATAATAACTGTCATGACTATACGAGCTTGTAAAGGCTCTCTTTTATAGCTAGGTAAATTTTGTAAAGCATCAATTAACATTATTATTATATATTTAACCTTTTATTATTATTATTATTATTATTATTATTATTATTTCTTTTTTTTTTTTTTAAAAAAAAAAAAAACTGTTATTTATATCTAATTTTATTTATTATTATATTTGTTATATGTGTTATTATTATTACTAATTTTATTAACTTCTTTTTAAATTTATTTAAATTATTTCTTTCTTTCTTTCTTTATATATATATGAATTATATTATATATATAGTTTGTATAATAATATTGAAATCTAATTGTTATATTAATTGATTACTTTTTATTATTATTATTATTATTATTACTATTATTATTATTTATTTTTTAATTTTATTTTAGTTCAATTCAATTAAACTATTCCAATTATTTTTATTTTATTTTATTGTATTATTATTATTATTATTATTATTATTATTTTGTTTTTCTTTTTAATATCTTATTTTCTTTGTTTTAAATGTAGAATTCTATTGATTACTTGAAATTATATATTAATATTTATTACAAAAAATAAAAAAAAAAAAAAAAAAAATTATTCTTTTTTTTTTTCTTCTATTCACAATTCTTTATTAAAAAAAAATATTATTATTATCTATTCTTAAATATTTATTATTTATAAAATGATAGTATTAATTATTTACAAAGTTAATTTAAAAAATATTATTGCAGTTTAAATTAATTTTATTATTATTATTTTTTATTACATAAAAAAAAAAAGAAAAAAAAAAAAGTAAAAAAAATAACTATATTGATTCTTAAATTAATTTTTAATTTTTATTTATATAGTTTAGTTTTTTATTATGCTTAAAATTGTTTTAGAAGTAATTTCAAAGTAATTATAATATATATAATTAATTATTTTATAATTTTACAATAATATTATTATACACTTTATATAAAAAAATTTTTTTTTATTTAAAAATTGAAAATCGATATATTTTTTCCTTTTTCCATTTTTTTATTAATTAATTTAACATCCTTTCAAATATATCTTAAAAGGACATTCAAAGAAAGTTCCATTAATTCATAAAATAAAAAAAAAGAAAAAAGAAATTATTAATATAATAAATAAAAAAAAAAAAAAAAAAAAAAAAAAAAAAAAAAAAAAGGAGATATAATTAATTTATATATTTGTATTCATTTAATTATTTAAACTTTTAATTTTTGTGCCATATTTAAGAAATAAAAAAAAACTAAAAAAAAAAAAAAAAAGATAAATTCCAATTAAGATTTTCTTATCTATTCATTTATTAATTATTAATTATTAATTATTAATAAAAATTAAAAAAAAAAAAAAATTATTTTATTCCTTAACTTTTTTTTTAATTTAATTTTTTATTCATTTAATATTTATTTTAACCAATAAAAAAAAAATAAAAATATATATATTATACATATTATATTCTATATCAATATATTATATTTTTTTTTTTCTTTTTTTTGTTTTTTTTGTTTTTTTTTTTTGTTGCTGTTTTGTTTTACTTTTGGCCTTTTTTAAACTTTTTAAAATATTAAAAAAATACATACAAACTTTATTTATTATAATTTATTTAATAATTAATATAAAATTATTAAATAAAAAAAAAAAAAAGATTAAATAATTAATTTTTCTATATATGTTAAATTATATTAGTTTAGAATTGATAATTCTTTAATTAAATATTTAATTAACAATCATATTTTGTTTTAAGAATTATTATTATATATAATAAATTAAATATAAACTATTAATACTATATAATTATATATTGTATTATACTGTAGTATATAATTATAGCAATTTCATATTCATGAACTTTTTTAGTTTGTACTCTTTTTTTTTTTTTTTTTTTATCTTTTTACTAAATATTTTTTTTTATCTTTTTAAAGTTAAAATTTATGTAGTACAAATTAATTAATAGAATATATCCAATATATTTAATTTATAAAAATATATTTTTTTTTTTAATAAATAAATTAAATAAAAAAATAATCTTAATAAATAGAAAAGAAAATCTTAAAATCTTAAAATGTTTCATATTAAAATAAACTTTGAAAATGATGAATATATTAAATTATCCTATAATATATGATAGATTGGATTCCTATATTTGAACATTTTTCGATAAGTAAAATAATTAATATAAAAAAAAGCTTGTGCTATGTTTGTGGCATAATTTTTATTTTTCTGGGTAATCAAGAATGAAATAAAGCAAAGCATAATGAATCAAAAAATGATAAATCAATAATAATAAAATTAATAATAAATAAATTATTATTAATAAATAAATAAATAAATCGTTAATAAAAAATAAATAATAAATAAATTGTTATTAATAAATAAATAAATAAATCGTTAATAAAAAATAAATAATAAATAAATTGTTATTAATAAATAAATAAATAAATCGTTAATAAAAAATAAATAATAAATAAATTGTTATTAATAAATAAATAAATCGTTAATACAAAATGGATAATAAATAAATTGTTATTAATAAATAAATAAATCGTTAATACAAAATGGATAATAAATAAATTGTTATTAATAAATAAATAAATCGTTAATACAAAATGAATAATTAATGAAAAGGAACAAAATTAATTTAAATAAATAAATAAAGAATAAAAATGTTCTATCAAAATTTAATTTTATGTTTTAATGTTTCAACACCATTTCATAATATTTAAACTTTGTTGAATAATTTTTATTTGTTTAAAGTTGGTAGGTAAGATAATAATAATAATAATAATAAATAAATAAATTATATATAAATATTCTATTTACTAATTTAATTATTTATTTATTTAAACCATTAATTCAATTATTTAGTTGATTTAATTGATTTATTTTATACTTTGTATATATGTATATATATAATAGATATATTTTATAAATGAATCTATTTAAATCATTTCATTTCTTATATTTATGGATGGATTTAATGTATCATCTAAAATATATATATATTATACTTCGAATACTTCATAACCTTAAACTAAAATTAAGATTATATGGTCTACAATATACAAGTTAATATATATATATTATCTCCTAAATCCATTAGTTAAAATAATTATGTAAATGTAATTAAATATATTAATATAAATATAAATAAAAAAAAAACTATAAATAAATTATTATAGTTAAATATATAATAAAATAATATCTTTATATATTAAAATATAGAAAAAGGTACCCTTCTACGATATATTAAATATCAAAAGTACCCTCTATATATGTACACCTTTATATTGAATATTTCAAAGGCTATATGAAATGAGCATAACTCTCTCTATATATATATATATTTGAATAGTTTAATATTCCTATATTCTTTACCTACACCTATATTCTATGCTACAAAAAAATTTTTTTTTGCTTTTGTATTTTGGTTTTGTTTCGTTCGAGAGATTTATCTCTTTTTTTTTTTTTTTTTTTTTTTACATAAATGTAGGAGAACATCAATAACATATTAATTTTTAATTTTTATATAATGAATGAATAAAGAATACTTTCAATTATGTATTTATTTATTTATTTATTTATTTATTTATTTCAATTTATGAATTAATGTACAAATCATATTTTTAATACATTAAATATTAATATAATTAAAAATGTTTAAACAGTATCAACTAAACTTAACTTATTCAACATTTCATACTTTATATTACATTACTTGAAGTATTAGGTATTTTAAAAAGATTAATTTTATTGTTAATATTAATCTTTTTATAATAATTATTTTATAAAAAAAAATCTTTTTAAAAGTATTATTATTATCAACACTTTAATTATATTGCTAATATAGTAAATAAAACATTTGTTTTATTAAATCTAATAATTATTATAACTACAAGCTTTTTATTTATATTAATTGTTATTGAAAATATTATATATATAATTTGTTTTTATTAATTAAATAAAATCATTTTATAATTATTATTATTATTATTATTATTATTATTGGTTAATATTTATTATAATTGATCCTCTTTAATAATAAATTGTAATATTTTGAAATAATAATAATAAAAAAAAAAAAAAAAAAATGCGAAATGAAAAAAAATTATAATTATAATAAATATAAAACTACCATTGAATTTATTCTTAATTAGAAATAAAGTTCAATGATTGAGAAGTTGATACTTTTAATAATGATAATAAAATAATAAAAAAAATTAAAATAAATGTTAATACTATTAATAATTAATGATAATATATTATATTATCAAAAATAAATATTAAACAATATACTGATGATACTGATTAAGATACTAATAATTATACTGATAATTTTAATGAAAATAGTAGAAATTAAAAATAAAAATCAATGATAAATAATACTTAAAAACAAAAAAAATTTTTTAATTATTAAATATTAAATGATAATAATAATAATACTGATAATATAATGAAAACTAATAATTAATAATTAAATAAAAGAAATAGAAAATTTAAATAAAAATACAAATATTTAACCACACAAAAAAAAAATATTGTGGATATTTTATGATAAAATTATAGCCAATAATCTTCTAGTAAATAATAATAGAAATAGTTGAAATTAAATATAAAATTCAATGATAAAAAGTATTATACTTCATATTATATAATTAATATTTTTTGGTAATTGCCTTTCAGATATTATTTAAAATTTATTTAAAAAAATATTTGAATTTTATGAAATAGAAGACATACCGCAATTATTTCTAACAAAAAAAAAATAATTATTATTAAGTTAACATTAAAAAATATTTATCGATTGATATATAGAAAAGATAACAATTTATTTTAGTATATTTATAGGAATTACTAAATGATAGAAACAATATATATTTGAATTTCAATCAATGTTAAATAACTATTGAGAAATAAATAAAAAAAGCAGCAGAAGTTTGTGAATTAATTAACAAAAATAAAATAATCATAAAAATATAATAAACAAATGAATATAATATATACGATAATAAATAATTATTTAAATATATAATTTATTTCTTTTAGTTTATATTTATTTATAATATCTATGATAAGTAATATTAAAATTTATTCATTGTTTCATATTTTATTACTTATTCATTTAAAAATACTGTTTCTATAAATATTTACTACTAAATATATTTACACGAATAAACTTACATGTTATAATAATCTTCAAAAACCAAAATATTATGTGAGTATAGATATTATATTTAAAATATATTTACATAAAACCAATAATATTATAGCGTAGTATAAAATAAAATGATTTAAAGTATATTAATAATAATAAATTTACTACATATTAATTAATATACAATAAAATTGTATAACATTTAAATAACATCAAAAAAATATTAAATTAAATGTATTACGATTTTAATACCTGAAAGTTCATATTTCTAAATTACAAAAAATAAATGAGTTTATTAAATATAAGAAATTTTAATTTTATATTGATTAAAATTGGAATATTTATTTGTAATTTGATATAAATTGTTTAATGATAATATTACCTATCTAATATGACTACTTATGTATATAATAATGTTACCAATTACAATGGCAATTATGAATTTCGTTTTATATATGACTACACTAACTTAACTAAATCCGGTCAAGAGGTGCTTCAATTACGAAATGAATATTATTTAACTTATTATTGCAAAAATAATATTTGCTTTGAATATCATAGTACTGAAAAATTAATTAAAATTCCAAACGAAAATGGAACTAGTGAATTAATTATCACTGACAATTATAGTCAAAATTCGGAAGCAGATCTTAAAGAAGCGTATGATTGCTATAAGGATGTATGGTAGTTGTACCTTTAAAGATGAAACCACAAATATGACTCGTGATATTCCGTTTGACAACCATCCAGTTGATTTTTGTAGATACAATCCCAAAGCTAATTTAACGGAATGTGATGCTGTCTATGTAAAGCGGACACTGTTCCGGAAGGGCTGGTCTTATATGCATTGTGGTAAATTAGAAGGGGCATCATGTGTAACTGATGATGAATGTGCATACAATTTATGTATTGATGGAGAGTGTGCAAAGTTATCAAATGGTCCATCTGATAGTGATAATTTGATTATGATTGTGTATTTCTATCTAGGTATAACAGTACTGGCTCTTGCGATTCTGTGTCCATTATACAGCTACTGTTATATCCACCAACCTAAGAATCGTAAAAAGATTGTATTCTTTGCAGCAGTGACGGTTTTTATTTTACTATCGATTTGGGTTAAATAAATATTAAAGTTAGAATTCTAGTATTCATATGTGTAACATTTTTAAAACTGTATAAAGATACACTATAGACCAATTAGTAAAGCTAAATGAACAATAGTAATACGGAGATGAGGACTTAGTTTATCTAAAAATATTTTATAGCTGCAATTAACGCAAAGATTAATTTTATTATTTATTAAATGCACATATATAAATATTAAAAAAAAAAAAAAAAAAAAAAAAAAAAAAAAAAAAAAAAAAAAAAAAAAACTAAAAATTAAAGACTTTTATATCAAAAAAAAAAAAATAAAATAAAAAATAAAAAATAAAAAATACTTTTTAAATATATAAATATAAGAGATATTAATAAAAATGTTTCATAATTTTTTTTTATATATTTTTATTATACATTGTAATAGAGGATTTTTGTTTTATAATCTAAAAGTTGTTGTTGTTAATAA
>JACVTC010000132.1:240000-247500 GCA_016946835.1 Neocallimastix lanati (nom. inval.)
TATTGATATTGTTATTGTTATTTTTTTTGTTATTTATATTGTTGTTTTTATTGGTATTAGTATTAGAAGTATTAATAGTGGTATTGGTATTATTTATATAGGTATTAGAATTTGCATAATTAGACGTTTGTGGTAGACCAGAAGAATTTGAATTATTAGAATTACGACGATAAGTTTTTGTTGAATTGGTATTGATCTCATTCATTACATATATATTTATCTCATCAGGACTTCTATCGTTATTAATATTCATATTATTATTATTATTATTATTCATAATATTATTACTATTCATGTTATTATTGTTATTATTATTCATATTATTAATATTGAAGGGACTTTTATTACTGAAATAAATATCTTTTTTCATTAAACTTGGGAAATTCAATTCACCCTGTGAATCTCGATTATATAATTCAAAATTTTTACTGAAATGAGAAGAAGTACCATGATCTTGATTTTGATCCTGATCTTGATCCTGATCTTGACCATAGCCAAAGCTATGGAATGGGAAATTAGAATGATTTTGATTTTGTAGTTTGTTAGGAGTATCCGTATTTGTACTATTATTTTGAATTTTAATATTAATATTTTTCAAATTTTTCATATTCATATAGTTTATATTTTTATTATTTACTATTTTACGTGTATTATTAAGTTTTTCCTGTAAAAAAAAAAAAAAAAAAAAAAAAAAAAAAAAAAAAAAAAAAAAAATATTATATATACATATAAAAAATATATATATTTATGTATATATATATACATAATATAATTAAATATTATGAATAAATAGATGGATAAATATATATAAATAAAAAAAATATATATATGTTTTTAAATAAAATATAATTTAAAAATAATAATAATCGTTAATATTTTTGAAATTAAAATAAATTATTGTTATAAAAATATATGAAATTATTTCCTATTAAAACAATTTCTTCAATACTGATATATTATAAATTTTGTATATTACAATATATATATTTTTATATATATCCTATATAAAACTATAAATTATTTTATTTTATTATATATATATGTATGTATATAACAAAACTTACATTTAATTTAGGTTTAAAGTTTACAATTCTATAGGAACATGAAATAACAATGACGGATAGGGTATCCCAGAAAATATCTCCTCCAGGCATTTTACTGAAATAGATAATGACAGAGTAGATACCAATTTTAGAAACGGTAAGAATAATAAATACAAAAATACTTTCATCCTTTAATGCTTTCAATTTTTGATGACGTAATTTATATTGTTTGAGATTGAGGAGGGCCTTACGAATGGAAGCAATAATAATGAATAAAGAAAATCCAGAATCCAAAGTATCCGAAATTTGTACCAGATAACCCTCTCGTATATTATAAACGGCACAACCGAAAAATCGACTTTTAGAACCATAATATCCTGACAAATTATAATAGTAGCAGACACTATAGATAATACTGAGGGTTAAAGACCCTATGGTGATCACTCGATGCCAATACGGCGTATAATAACCACGAGTTAACTGATAGAGCCGTATAAATTGTAAAAAGGAGATGGGAGTCCAGTTAAACGTTGCTGTTATTTTAAATATTTTTGTAAAGGTATCATTACAATTAACCATTGCTATAGTGGGTGCCCGTATAACATGAATAATATCATTTAAATTATTCATTAGAGCAAACAGTGAGGCCACCAGCGGAAATAGAAATTTCCATTCTCTTGTTTTTTTAAGTCGAACGATACATTTGGTTAGAAGGATGATATATATAGTTTCTGATAATACTAATACAATAAATATAGCTTTTTGAATGAGAAGTTCCTCTATTTCATTTTTCGTTACCGTTTTACGATAGGGACCATGAACTTTAATTTGCGTTGATAACAGCGAAGGATCCATATTATTATTTACTTTTATATTATTGATTATATTTCACTATTGCTATTTTATTATATTATACTTTATCTTATATTTGATTTAAAAAAAAAATGTTTTTTTTTTAATTGATTAACCAAAATATTTTTTTCCTTTCAGGTATTATATTATATTTTTTCATTTAAAAAGAAAAAAAAGAAAAAGAAAAGTACAATATATAAATTGGTTGGGTATTTCTAAATAAATTTTATTATTTTTTTTTGTTATATTTATATTATAATTTAAATTTATTTCAAAAAATAAATTAACATCCAATACTACTTTATAGTTTATTGTGTATATTAATTTCAATATAAATATATTTTTTGGTTTTAAAAATTGAATAAATTGATTTATTTGCTCTTATATATAATTTTTATTAATAATTTCTTCTTTTTTTTTAAATAAATTAATTGTTTAAAATTATTGAGTAACGTGCTCATTTTATTATTATTATTATTATTATTAATGAGTATTGTTTCCTTTTTAATAATGCATTTCTTTCTTTAATTATTAATTCTTTTGCTTTAGTTAATAGATTCCTTTTTTTTTTTTTTTTTTTTTCTAAACTCTTTAATATAAAAATCTTTTTTTAATATTTTTATCTATTGCTTTAATTAATAGATTCCTTTTTTTTTTTTTTTTTTTTCTAAACTCTTTAATATAAAAATCTTTTAATATATTTATCTATTGAAGATTTCTATAATGGTATTATATAGATTTTAAAAAAATAAAATATTAAAAAAAAAAACTTTAAATTAATTATTATAATACAATTATTGTTCGTTTTTTGATATATACATATATTAATTTTATTTTATAATAAATAGATTGTCTAATTTTCCTTTTTTTTTTTTTTTTTTTTTTTTTTCTTTTCTTTTAAAATAAGTATTTAAAATATTATATAAAAAAAAAATTAGAAAAAAAGAAAAGAGAAATTATATATAAAAAATAAAAGTATTATAAACAATAATTTAATATAGAAAAAATAGGTAATTGTTTTAATCTTTGCTTTTTTTCTAAAATGAAAGTATTTCTCTATAATATTATTAATATGAAAATTACAAATTAGAAATACATATAAAATATTATGTATATTTCCTATATTTTTTTTAAAAAATATATATATATAAATTAATTAATATAATTATAATATATAAATAATATTATAATTTAAATAATAACTGATTATTAAAAATTTTAATCAAAAAAAAAAAAATTAGATTACTATTTTCTTTTTTTTTTCTTTTTTTTTTTTTTTTTTCTTTTTGATTTTATTTTTTATTTTAAAAAAAATATATTTTATGAAGAAAATAATAAAATAAAAAATGAAACAAAGGGAAAAAAAAGGATATATTTGGATAAAATAAAAAAAATTAAAAAAAATTAAAAGAATAAAAGTATATATTATATCAAAAATTGTTTAATAAAATTGAATAAACATAATAATAATAATAATTTTTATATTTTAATTGTTAATATTATTATTAATATTATTATTATTATTATTATTATTATTATTATTATTATTATTATTATTATTATTATTATTATTATTATTATTATTATTATTATTATTATTATTATTTATTATTTATTACTATTATTATAATTATTATTTTTAGTAGTAGTAGTAGTTTAAAGTAAATTTTTATAAATATTTCAATTTAGTATTATTAATATTATATATATTATATATATATATAGAAGGAATGAAATGATATGAAATAAAAAAACAAAAAAGAAAAAAACCAATTTTATTATTAAATAAGATTCACAACCATTTACTATTATCTGTTCATTTTCATTTATTAAATATGAAAAAAAAACAAATTTCTTAAATCTTATATGTTATATAATAAATTGCTATTAATAAATAATTTAATATACAAATTATAAATTTAATATAACGAATTATATTGAAGATATAAATCCTATTTATTAATAAAAAATCAATTTTTATTAGTAAAATATTTATATTTATTAGTAAAAATTTTATAATATAAAATTAATATTTATTAATAAAAAACCATATTTTTACAAAAAATTACTATTTATTATTATAAAAAATTATTATTATTAAAAATTATCATTTGTTATTAAAATATTAATATTTATTATTAAAAAATTAATATTTATTATAATTATATTTATTATTGAAATTTTGTCGAATTTATACAAATTATATTTAATAGAGAAATAAAAGAAAAGAATTTCATAGATTCGATTGAATATTTTAAATCAAAATAAAAAAAAAAAAAAAAAAAAAATGAAGAGAATTTGAAGATAAATCAAATAGTATAAACTTATTGTTTATTAGTACTAAATAATTAGAACTATTTATTATCATTTATAATACAATCTATATTGAACTTCATTTTAATATGATTATATAAACTATTCAATTATTTATTATTTATTATTTATTATTTATTATTTATTATTTATTATTTATTATTTATTATTTATTATTTATTATTTATTATTTATTATTTATTATTTATTATTTATTATTTATTATTTATTATTTATTATTTATTATTTATTATTTATTATTTATTATTTATTATTTATTATTTATTATTTATTATTTATTATTTATTATTTATTATTTATTATTTATTATTTATTATTTATTATTTATTATTTATTATTTATTATTTATTATTTATTATTTATTATTTATTATTTATTATTTATTATTTATTATTTATTATTTATTATTTATTATTTATTATTTATTATTTATTATTTATTATTTATTATTTATTATTTATTATTTATTATTTATTATTTATTATTTATTATTTATTATTTATTATTAATTTATTTATTATTCAATTATTTATCATTCAATATATTATATATGTATATATAATATAATATAATATTTTTGTTAACTGAAACTATTCAATTATTAATTTTTTATTATTAAAATTTTTGTTCGTATTATATATCCTATATAGGGAGTAATATATAAACCTATACTTTTTAGAGTATTTGTTGGATAATGTTTTAATAAATCGTAAATAACATTAAAAAAAAAATTTAAGATTATATACTTTTTGAATAATCTAATAAATTTTTAAAGTATTAAAGCAATCTATAAAAAATAATCTACCTATCATAATAAATAACAAAAATGAATAAAAGAAAAAAAAAATTTTTTTTATCTATTTTTTATTATTCTTTTTATAATTATTATATTTTTTTTATAGAACAAAAAATACATAAATATATACATAAATATTAAATATAAATATTAATGCTAATTGGAATGCTTTTTGTTTCATCTGTAATAATGAATACCACAAATGTTTAGTAATGGTTTTCTCATTATTTTTTTACTGGTGAACCGTTAACTCTATTTCTAATAAAATTTTATTTTCCTTAGCCCTTTGTATATAAATATAATAAATATAATATATTTAAAATATTTATTTATTTATCATTATTTCATTTATTCATATTTTTATATAGTATAAATAATATATATATTATAAAAACATCTATATTCAATTATATATTTTTTCATCTTTCCCTCTTTCTCTTTTTCAGCCTAACTCTTAGCTGTTCTTACTAAACTTTTCTTACCTCCTTCAATATGTTTTTTTCTTTACATATTCATATAATTTAACTTTTAAATTTGATTGTTTTATTCTACAGTGTATTCAATTTTATTAATTATAATATATTAAATATATATTATATTACTAATTTAATTTAATTTAATTTCTATTACTTTAATCAATTGTTATATATAGTATATATATAATAATATATATTTAGTATAATGAAAATAATAAAAACTTTAATAAATAATATTTAAATGAAATAAATTTTAAATTAAATAAAATTTAAATAAAATAAAATTAAAATTTTATTCTTTGTCATCAATAAAATAAAAAAGTTTAAATCAGTAATGGAATATTATTGGCCCAAAATGGTAAACAATTAATTAAAAAGAAGGTAAATTCAAAGTACAACAGCAACACGTTTGGTAATGGTCAATAGAAATTAACATTTTATTAGGAATTAAAGTTTATGTTACTTAATATTATAATGAAGACCTTTTAAATTAAAATAAAAAATAAAATTTTTTTTTTCAAATTTAAATGAAATACTTTTTTATATATATATAAACATTAAACATTTTTTATATAAAATAAAAATATGTTAAGCTATTGATGGTATTTATATTTATATACTATATAATATATATAATGAATATATATAAAAAATAAATAAATAATTCTATTATATATTATTAATTATTGAATAATATATTAAAAATTAAAGTTTAAATAATAAATAATAAATAATACTAAATAATTATTAATTATCATATCATTTAAGTTAAGTATATTTATTATTAATTTTTATTTTAATTATTTTTATATTAATATAAAAAATTTAAAATAATAACTACATAAAAAAATTTAATTATAATATTTTTATTTCTAGTTAATTATTTATAATTATTTATAATAATAAATATTTTATCATTTTATAAATGATAATAATAAATAAATATTTATAATTATTATTATAATTATATTTAATTATTATATTTATTTATTTATCATATTTATAATATTTAATAATATTAAAATAATAAATTCATATAATTATATGATAATAACAATATAGATATAATAATATGTAATAATACTTGATTATATTGTATGTAAAAAAATTTAATGGAGCAAATAATAATTCAATTTGTGATCTTTTAAAAATATTTTGTATGAAATAAAATTGAAAAGAGTGGGTTAAAATTTAATTTCTATTCAACTATTATTTTAAATAAATAAATAAATAATATATAAAAATGATATATATATGAATAAATAAAATAAATATCAATTCATATACTTTAATATATTTTAATAAATAAATAGTAATATTAATTATTATATTAATCAATAAATAAATATATAAATAATTATATATAAATATAAAAACCAAAAAAAAAAAATTTTTTTTTATACAAAGGAAATCATTCCTTTTTTTCTTTTTTCTTTTTTCTTTTTTACTTTCTTGCTTTTCTTTTTTTCTTTTCTTTTCTTTTTTTTTTTTTGTTCCAATTCTTTTTCTTTTCTTTCTTTTTTCTTGTTGTTACTAAAATAATTCATTTCTTAATATCATTTTATTTTATTAATTTTTTTCTATCTTTTTTTTTTCCATTTTTCTAATATTCTATTCTTCTATTTTTTTTTTTTTTTTTCAAAATGATTCACTATTCTTTTTTTTTCATAATGATTCAAAATTTTATTTTAATTTTTTTTTTTTTTTATTATTTTAATTTCCACAATTAAAACTTTGTTTATATTCATTTTCATACATATTCATATTTATATTCATATTTATTATGATCGTTGAGTTAAAATTAACTATAATATTATTTAATCCTTTATAATGTAGATAAATGGATTAATTAAAATTTTATTTATTACTCAATTATTTATTATTTATTATTTATTATTATTATAATTATTATTAAATTGTTATTTATTATTTATTATTTATTTATTAAATTATTTTTTATTTATTTACTTATTTACTTATTTACTTATTTACTTATGTA
>JACVTC010000132.1:252500-305000 GCA_016946835.1 Neocallimastix lanati (nom. inval.)
TTTACAATTGGAAATTTAGTCTTATAAAGCTTCTTCATCATTTTTTAAAAATTTTTATATTTTCCTTTCAAAAAATAATAATAATAATAATAATAATAATAATAATAATAATAATAATAATAATAATAATAATAATAATTATAATAATAATTAAAGCAAGTTAATAAAAAAAAAAAAAAAGAAAAATTATAAAAAAAAATTTTTTTATTTTTGTATCATTTTAATAGGATTATCACACAAAAAGTATAAAAAAAAAAATCTTTTTTTAATTTGAATTATATTATTTATTCATTTATTAATTATATATTATTTATTTATTTATTTATTTTATTTATATTAATGAATATTACTACTCAAATAAAATACAGACATCAATTATGGCAATATTCCTGGCAACGCCGTAAGCAGTTTAACTTCAAACTTTGAAACAATTACAATTTTCACAGACCACGAATTAATATCATCAAATAACAACAAAATAACAAATGAAATACTTACTCAATTAAACTTGCCATCTACATCAAATAATCATATCAATAAAAGAAAGATTCAAAGCTTGGATTTAATAATTAAAAAGCCTAAAGTTCAGTATAATGGAATATCTTCACTCCTAAAAAGGTCAGGAAGTCCTTTACTAAAAGAAGATCACAAAAGATTCGACTCAAACTTAAATAATATAGAAAATGATAACAAAATGATTACTGATGTTTCATTAAATTATAAGCAAGTAATTTTGGGTAAGAATAAGAAGCATTGGATTGAAGCTATAAATGCAGAACTAGGGTTAGGGTTAGGAACAATAATAATGTAAAATTAAGAGAATATTTCCATAAAGATACTATCAGTGGAGTTTAAAAAACAAAAAAAAAAAAAAAAAAAAAAAAAAAAAAAAAAAGTCAAATCAACTAATATATTAAATTCAAATCACATTACGCATAGAATAAAATATGGATGAAAAAATAATCCATGATTCCAGGTATACCTCGTATGTAAATTTCGATAATTTAAAATACAGAGTTTATACTGATCAGAATGAAGAAGAACATAAGGAATTAATTAATAAGATAGATGAAGTACATAATGAAATAAATGAAAAAGTTAAAGCTTTTAATAAATATACGTCCCCAGAAGGTCATTATAAAGAAGCTAATCATATTATGGAGTTAATTGATAATTATAATGAATTAGTAGCTACTAAACTAAGTTTGTATGATACCAATAATGATGATATAAGTTATATCCATGTATCTAATGATATGGAAACATTCGAAAGATTAAATTATATGCGTGTAAAATTATTTAATAGATCAGATAATGAAGAATAATTCAAATGAGTTTAATATTAAAGATAATGAAAATCTTGAAAATCGTATAGATAAAGATAGCGCCAAACATTATAAATTTAATGATAAATTTGAATATGAACCATCCTATAAATGATTATAAGGTTTTAAATGAAAGATAATATTAATTCTAATGATGAAATCTTAAAGAAATTTGTGGATACTTCAAAGAATAATAAATTATTATTGGAAATGAAAGATTCTTTTAAATTAGGATATAAGCTTATGTTAAATGAATTATCAAATTACAGAGACCAGTTTATGATGGATGAAATAAATGGAGTAACTCAACATAAAAAGATGTTCAGCGATGTTAAGAATAACTAACTTAAAATATTTTGAAACTCAAAAACAAACTGAAAGTAGATTTAAAAATGATTTAATTTCAGAAGAAAATTAAATAGTAATAGTAATAGTAATAATTTTGATGATGTAATTATTACCATAAATAGGGATTATAATGATATATCAATAAATGTTGAAAATCAATTAGCAAATATTTGTATAAATCAAATGAATGAACTTGTAAGATATTCTGGTAATACACCTTCCCTAACAAGCCATAAAAAGATTAAATTTTTATTTTTAAATATTTTATATTATTTTATTCTATATTATAATTAATTATATAAATATTTCAAATAAATTAAATATATTTTAAATATTTTTGTAAGAAAGTATTTTTTTTATTAAAAAACATTTTAAAATATTATAACATATATATATATAAATATTACAATTAAAAAAAAAAATATTATAATATATGACAAAAACATAAAATAATACAAACATAAAACACTTTATAATTTAATTTTTTTTTATATATATTTCAATATTTTTTAATAAATTTTTATTTTTATTTTTATATTTTATTATTATTATTATTATTTTTAATAAGTAATTTTTATAATACAATTGTATACACATCAAAAGAAAAATTAAAAAAAATTATTTTCTCTTTTGCTTTTACACATATACCATTTACATTAAAAAAATTAACTTTTTCAAAATAATAAAATAAAAAATATAAGAACATATATATAATTTTAATAAAATAATATATATAATTTTATATGTTAACCAATTTAATTTTGATTTTGTTTGTTCATTTGATTATATATTTGGTTAATGTAAAATAATTTAATATCTATATTATTTTGAATATTTCTAATTTCAGATTCAACATAATCTAATTCTTCCCTTTCCATTAATACACTATTAATTAAATTGTTAAGTAAACCATCTTCATTTTGCCTTGCAATATGGATACATTGAACATTTTGTTCTCGCTGGTTATTTCGAATGAAAGGGTAAATATTTTGATGAGGATAATTCGTTTCTTGTTGAACATGACCATCTTCATGTTGATTGTTATTTAAAACATTTGGATTTGGATTAGGTCCCTGTACCCAAGGAAATTGCCAACCATTTTCTTGCATTTGAAAGAGTTTATTATTCAATTTTTCCTTATTTAAGCTTTATAAAATTAATTTAAACTAATAATAGAAAAAACTTTTTACTTTAAAAATAAATTTAATTAACTTTTTAAAAATTACTATTTTTAAATAAAATTTTTTCTTTTTTATTTTATATTTTACTTTTATATATATATATTGTTTTAAACTATATTAAGTTTTTAATTTAAAATTATTAATACAAAATAATTTTTCTTTATAATTAAATTTAAAAATTATTTATACTCCTATTTTTAATTTTTATAAAGACTTTTTATCATTTTATATTTTTTTTTCATTTTCTTTTTATATGTTTTTTTAGGGATTATTTATAATTTCTAATATTATTTAAGATATTATATATATTCAATATATTAATATTTTTATTGATTTTAATTTATCATATATTAAAATCATTGATTTCAATTTTAAATTAACTTTCATATATATTAATTAAAACCTATATATATCGGTTATCTCTTATTGGGTGAAGTTACATAATTTATTAATTTATTTATTTATTTATTTATTTATTTATTTATTTTAAATTTTAAAATTTATTTATTTATAAATATTAAATTTTATAATTTCATTTTATTAATAGTATTACATTCAATATTTATTTTATTTTATTGTATTTTATTTTATTTTATTTACTTGTACTTTTATATTATTACATTCAATATTTATTTTATTTTATTCAATCTGTACTTATATTTATATTTCAACTATTTATTTTAGTATTTTTATCTTTTTAATTATTTTATATATAAATAAACTTTAATTAATAATAAAACGTTTTTTAAAAGTCTCAATTGTACAAAATGTCTTCTGAACTCCAATTAAAACAAGAAATCTGTCTCAACAAGATTATTTTGATGAATGGTCTTTCTTAATTAAAAATACATTAATGGCTAGGAAAGTCTCTGATTACGCTGATCAAGATCAAAGTAGACGCTTATGGCTTAGAAGATTGGGACACTTCTACCATGAGAACTTGGAAAAATACCTAACTTTACATAGTATCAAAGTTTCCAAATGCTTAAAAATTGCCAGATTTCAAAACTCAAAAGGATAACTCACAACGGAACTACTCCTACTACTGCATGCATTCTAGAAACATTTCATTCAGATGTTTTATAGGTCCAATTCAACCATCTTTTACAGGAAAAAAGATTCATTCTCTCTTTCGTGGAGGTCTATTCGAGAAATAGTTGGGTCTTCTTTCTGGAAAGTAAATCAAAGATTCCTAATATAATTATAAATTACTTTACTTATTTAAATAACCCATTTAACAAGAAGATTAAAATTTTCGAAATTGATCAAAGTCGAGAATATTGCAATATAAAGGTTTAAAAATTCCGTATTAGAAATGGTATTAGAAAAACTTTATCATTCTACAGAAAATATAATTGATCAAATTAATTCAAACAATCCAGCAGAAAATATATTCGACGAATTAAGAGACAATATTAATGAAGTTTACTATTCAACTCCGGATTTTGAAGTCATAAGTGACGAAAATATAGAAAGATCCTGCAGCGACATCAATTTAAACTGCAATATCAATTACGATAATAATTTCGATAACATTTATAGGTAATTTAGCCTTAAACTTTGAAATAATTACTATGTCATCTGATAATGAATCAGTATTATCCCACAATAACAGAATAATAAATGAAATAACTACTCAATCCAAACATGTCATCGACATCTAATTTTCAAACTAATAAAAAAAATATTCAACGTTCTGTCTCAATAATTAAAAAACCTAAAAGTACAGTATAATGAAATAACATCCCACTCAAAAGACCTGGAAGTCCCCCTATTAAATAAGAATCATAAAAGATTTAACCCAAGTGGAGAAATCAATAATAAATTAAAAAAAAAAAAAAAAACATAGATATAAAATTTCATTTTAATGACAATATTAAAAATTAATAAAATAACTTTAAATTATATTAACACCGAAAAGATGTTGGCGGATCCTTTAATCATGAATTTAAATGGACCAAAGATGACCAAATTTACAGACCAAATATTCAATAAAAAGTATTCTAGTCTGAGTGGGAATGTTAGATTATATAAAATTAATTAAATATGTTTAAAATAATATTAATTACATTATTTTCTTACGTGTATAGTAACTTCTTTGTATTTGAAATACATTATTTAATTCATTGTTAAAATTAATTTCATAGTATTAATACTTATATATATATATATATGAATTATTCCTTTAAAAAAAAAAAAAAAAATTTTTTTTTTATTTGGATATGAAGTAATAAATATATATAGTAGTAGTAAATTATATATAATATATGTTATTAATTAATATGGAATAAAAGAAATGACAAAAAAAAAAAAATAAAAATAAAATATAATTAATTAAGAAATATCATTATTATATTTATTATATTATGATAAATTTTATTTTTTTTTATTTTTTTTTTTTTTTTTTTTTTTTTTTTTTTATTCGGTTTATATTATTTGATTATTTGGATTATATTGGAAGTATATATATTATCTATAAAAATTATGACATTATTGTTGATAATAGAATTGTATTATATATATATTTTTTATTTTTTATTATCAGTATTTTTTTTTAATCTATTAAGTGTATTGTATTGTATTGTATAAAAATTAATTATTGAAAATATATTATATAAATAAAAAAAAAAAGGATTAAGAAAGCTATGTAGATCATTAAAAATTATAATAATAACATTACTAATAAATAATATATTGATATTATTTTTATTGATTTGGTTTTTAAAATATAAATACATATATATATTTTTCTTTTTTCTTTTGTTATTATAACTTTTATTCTTACATTTTTTTTTAATTCCCTTTTTTCTTTTCTTTCTTTTTATTTTTTTGTTTGTTTTTTGTTTGTTTTTTGTTTGTTTAATATAATAATATATTTTATTATTTTTTTTTAAAAAAACTTTCAAAATATTTTTTTTGTTTTGTTGTTTTTCTTTTCTCTTTTTTTTTTTTTTTTTTTTTTTTTTTTTTTTTTTTTGTTTTGTTTTGTTTTGTTTTGTTTTGTTTTTATTATTTTTTGTTTTTATTTTATTTTATTTTGTTTTGTTTTATTTTGTTTTGTTTTGTTCTATTTTTAATTTTTTTAATTTAATTTTATTGTTTGTATTTAATTTAATTCTATTTTATTTTAGTTTAGTTTTAGTTTTGTTTTGTTTTTTTTTTTTTGTTTTTTTTATAGTTTTTTCTTCTTTTTTATTTATATTTTACCTTTTATTTTATTTTTCTATCTTTTTATTTTATTTTAATTTTTTTTTTTTTTACTTTTTTTATTTTAATTTTTATAACTTTAAAATTTTGAATTTATTTATTTATTATTATTTGTTTATCTATTTATCTATTTATTTTAATTTTTATTTTAATTTTTATTTTTCTTTAATTATTATTTTATTTTATTTTATTTTTAAATTTATTGTGTTATTTTATTTTATTTTAAAATTGTAATTAAATAATTTCTTATCTTAAAAGAAGATATTTTGTTTTAATTTATATAGATAACGATCCAATAACATTTCAAAATCTCTTAATACAAAGGTACAGATGACACGACCAAAGAAATAGGAAATACGTCCTAATTGATTATGAATATGAGCATATTGTAATTCATTAGGATTGGCTTTACCTTTTGCTTCGATATAGTTAATCCATTCTACAAAGAATTGGGCTTGATTGAATAAGGTGATAAGAATATCTATATATCCTGAAACATCACCTACTTTTTCTCCCTTCTTATTAGTAAATTTATCCATACTACGTGAGAGACGACTCTTCGAATGGGCTAATTTGGAAGAGCAGGTGACATTAGAATTTATAGAAATTGAAGAGATACTATAGGCTCCTGGACCCTTCACCCCAAAAACTTCTTCCTCAATAATATTATCTTGAATTCTTCCATTGGTAATGTCTGTGATACTTCTCGTCGATTTAATGAGATCATCATTAGTCATACCCATACCATAGCCATTATTAGATTTTATACCGATGGCACTACCAAATTCATTAGTACGACTGAGGACATGATCCTCTCCATGGAAATGAGAACCTGTTGCAGAAAAGAGTGGATCATTACCATTTTCTCTATTTCGAGTAGCATCTTCTTCATATGGAATTTCTCTCATCAAATTTAACTCATATCCATACTTCCAAAGAAGAGACATGTTAATCTTTTTATCTAAACTCACCACTGCTCCTAATTCAATAATTTCATCGATAAATTTTAATTTTTTGGAAAGCATATTTTGAATGGCTTCCATCTCATTTTCTAATCCACGAAGAACTTCATATACCTCACTACAATTTTCAACTTTGGTATTTCTAATTTTTTGAAGATGTTGAACAAGATTAATACAGGCTTGATATTTTGTGTCAATGGCTACATACTTAACTCCACGTTGATACCAAAGTTGTCTTGGAACATATAATCTTGGAGTTAGATAACCACCTTCATACATACTACGTGACAATAATCTCATTAACCAGAAAGGTCTCATGATCATTTTCGATGGTAACATTTCTGGCTTAGGAACATTATGTGGCTTTTCCATTAAGAGATATTCAATGGAGTATGGTAATGAATTGTTTGAAAGTAAAATATTAGGCATATCCTTATTTCCTTGTGATTCCGCAGCAAAAGATAGATAGGCAGTGGTAGGAGTAGTAGGAGTTGGTTGGGAGATAAGTTTTGAGGAGAAAGGAACAACATAAGGATTATTTTTGTTCCTTGATATGGAAGGATCTCTTTTAGGAATTTGTACTTGAAGTGGTTTTGGAGCTTTTTGTTGAAGAGATGGGGTACCCTCCATGCTATTATTGTCATTCATGATGTAGGGTGGTTTCTCTGAATTTATAGGATTAGGGGGTATAGGTGGTACTAAAGGTATGATCTTAGCTGCTGGTGAAGTTATTCCAACAGGATTACTTGCATTTATATTGGGAGTACTATTACTGTTATTAATTGATTTACTCAAGCTAATATTTCTTGTCATATTTGGATTAATTCCCATGTTATTATTAATTGGTGGAGATGTTGATTCGATGGGTAAATCATCCATTTCATTATTCATTTTCTGAATGAAAATATTATTACTTGCAATAGGTTCAATACCATTTTTATTTTCTGGATTGGTATTTAGTTTGCTGAGGTCAGGATTTGAAAGATCAAGATTATTAAATATATTGTTATTTGGATTAGATACTAAGCCAGCAGTCACATTACTTTCTTCATCCATGAAAAAACCAAATTTATTTTTTACTACAGGTACATTAAAATTAGTACTTTTAGTATAACTTGGAGGTTTAATATCTCCATAAATTGGATCCTCATATAACATTTCTGACATATCATTCATATTTTGGGTTCTTTTCTGATCATCTAAAGCTTGCTTATTTTGCATACTATAAAAATCTAAATTTTCAAATAAATCTAAGTTATTTTGATATTCCTGAATTTTTTTCATACGCTGCAACTCAATATCACTCATACCATATTCCTGTTGTATAGCTTGTTGTCTTAAATTGACATTATAAATTTTTTGTGGGTTATCAATTTCAATATTTTTTAAATTACTAGTATAATTTTTATCTGTATTCACCTTTAAGAAATTTAATCTGTCATAGTAAGCACTATGAATATTTTGTAAAAGAATGAAATCAGTTTCAGATATGACATTCTCATTATGATTATTTATTCTTTCATTTTCAACTGTTTCTAAAATTTGCTTAATTTCATTTATAGCTGTTTCATAAAGAAGTATGGCTTCCTCGTAACAATGAAAATTATCTGCTTTTACTGCATCCTTTGCAAGAGATTGTGCCTCAACAATTTGTTTTTTTATGCTTCTTTTTGTTACTGGTACATTATCTTGAAAATTCATTTTTAAATTATCTTTCTTTCTTCTTTTTATTTTAATTATAAAAAATTATTTATTTTATTTATTTATTTACACTTTTATAAAGAAAATATATATAATATAATATTATATAATATAAAAAATTTTAAAAACAAATTTAATTTCAATTTTAAATCAATAAAATTTATATATTTATATATATATTTTATGATGAATTTTTCTTAAATAATAATTAATAATATGAAAAAGAACAATAAATAATATAGTAACTAATAATTTTTATAATTTTATTATATTTTTTTTTTCCTTTTTTCTTGTTATATATTTTAATTTATCTATAAAGTATTGTACTATTATACAAATTTACATAAAAAAATAATAAAGAACTGAAAATTTTTAAAAAATTTATTTATTAATATTTTTTATATTACCTTAAATTAATCTATTGATTTTATTCTTATATATTATTATTATTATTGTTGTTTTTATATGAATGCGTTGATTTATAAATTTCTATAAATTTATTGTTTTACTTCTTATATTAAAAAAATTAAAAAAAAAAAAAAAAATAAAAAAAAAGCTTTAAAAGTGGATTTATTTAAAATTTATATTATTGTTTGTTTAATAGGAAAAAAAATAAATTGAATTATTTTTTAAATTATTTATTAAATATAAAAATTCTACAATTGCATTGTTTTATTGAATATTTAACACATTTTTTTTTTTTTATGAAACTTCTTTAAATTCTAATAAATCTACTATTACTTTACTTTTTTTTTTTTTTAATTATCTAATAATAAAAAAAACTAAATAAAAAAAAAACAACAAATAGAATTATAAAAATAATAAAAAAATTTTTTTAATTATTTATTATTATTTATTTATTTATTATTTATTTATTTATTATTTATTTATTTATTTATTATTTATTTATTTATTTATTTATTTATTATTTATTTATTATTTATTTATTTATTTATTATTTATTTATTTATTTATTTATTTATTTATTTATTTATTATTTATTTATTTATTTATTATTTATTTATATATTTTTTTTTTGTTTGTTTTATAAATAATAGTAAATTTTCGTTTATTATTATCTATTAATTAATATTTAATATATATTCAATATTAAATTTTCAAGTTTTCATAACAATTTAAATTGATTATATTAATCTTTTCATCATATTGTGAATATTAATATATTATGTCAGCTTAAAAATTATAATTTATTATTAAATAAAGTTAAACATGAAATATATTTATTGAAAAACTTTTAAAACAATAAAATATATAACAAAATAGTAATTAATAAGGTTTACACGTTTTCTTCTGGTAGTAAACTTTGTTAAAATGAAAAATAAAAAAATGGAAATTTAAAATTTTGAATGAATAATATAAAATATAAAAGGAGTGAAAGAAAGAAAATAAACTAATAGTAATAATAATAAATTATAACAAATAGAAATAAATATTAAATAATTATTTTAAAAAAAGTAATAAAAAAAAAAAAATAATTATTATATGATATTTAACTCTGGTTTGAAGAAGTATATTTAGGATTAATTTATTAAATTTATTAACGTATTATTTATGTACTTATTTAATTCTATTGTTATGATTACATATATTCATTCAATTTTATTTTTATGATTATATATATTCATTCAATTTTATTATTATGATTACATATATTCATTCAAGTAAAATAATTATATACATTTAAAAATATCTACCAACTTTCTCACACACACTTACACACTTCTCTTAATTCAGAGATATGTTATATTTTTATGTTATTTAATTATTTATTCTTGTGATTAAAATAAACTATTTAATGAGTTTTTGATGTTTAAGTATTATAAATATTAAACATCAAAAACTCATTAAATAGTTTATTTTATTAAGTATTATAAATATTAGTAATTTTTAAATAATAATTATTAATATTTATAATACTTAAAGAAAATATTTAATAGCAATATAAAGTTAAATATAAAATAAAAAGAAATTTTATAAAGAAAATATTTAATAACATAAATCAATGTTATAAAATTTATTATTAATTATAAGTATAATTAATATATAGATATCAAGCCACATATTTAAAATATTATAAAAATACTAGATTTAAATTTGATTTATGATTTTAATTTATATTTAAATAATAAAAAATTAGTTTATATTAATTAAAGTTTGAATATTTCATTTTTATATCATAAATGATAAATAAAAAATGCAAATTTCAAATAGATATTAGATATTACAAATAGTACAAAATATTAAAATTATGTATTATATCATTTTGTATAAATAAGTATATTAATAATATAATAAATAAAAATATATATTATTAATTATTACTCCTCTATTATTGTTATATTTCAGATCACTTAAATATAATGTAATTATATTGATATTTCGATGTTATTTGTTGTTCTTTGAATTAGTTATTATTTGAAATTCTTATAAAACTTTATTTTATTTTTATTTTTAAATATTTATTAAATAATAAAGTTATCATTATCAATAATAATAAATAATATATAAAATAATAAATAATATTAATAATATTAATAATAATTAATTTTATTTTTTTATATATATTTATTGTTTTTTTTTTTATATATATATATATTTATTATAATTAATATATGATTATTAATTTATAATTATTAAATTTTATAATTTTTTTTATTTTATTATTATTTTAAATTAATTATTAGTATTATCATATCAAATTTAATAAATAGATTTTAATTAATAATGGAATAGTAACAATAAAAGAATGAATATACATTGTTTATTAAATAATAAATAATAAATATATTAATAATAAATAATAAATAATAAATAATAAATAATAAATAATAAATAAATTAATAATAAATAATAAATAATAAATAATAAATAATAAATAATAAATAATAAATAATAAATAATATAAATAATAAATAATAAATAATAAATAAATAATAAATAATAAATAAATAATAAATAATAAATAATAAATAATATTTCATGTATTTTATTTTCATGTATTTTTTTTTTTAATAAATATTATTATTAATTAAAATAAATACATAGACCATTCACTCCCCACTCCCCCAATGGGTGTAATTAATTGTTTTGTTGTGTATTGGCTCCCACCTAATTCCTATTGAATTAACCGAAGATATCATCAAGGGTTTTGTTGTGTATTGGATACCACCTAATTCCTATTGAATTAACCAGAGATATCATCAAGGATTATGATTAAGTAGTAGAGAGGTATTAGGGTTGTGTGAATAAGCAGCCAGGGGAAAGCTTTTTGGACGAAACTATGATTGCATGATAACTAAGGATAGGAAACCTCAGTGATTATTTGGTGACATGTTGAAGATATTATTAAATAAAATTTATTTCAAGCCTAAAAAAAAAAATCAAATAATACCAGAAATAATTTAATGTTAATTAGTATGAGATAATAATTATAAATTTAGGATAAATTTTTTTTTATTTTATTTAAGTTATATTTACATAAATATTAGTTTATTTTTATATTTCTATATTCTATTAACACTAGAAAAATTATTGGAAATTTGTGTCTTTTTTTTATCATAATATGTTTTTATAACCTTACTATTATCCAAAAATATTGTTACAATAAACTACATTAACACATAAAATTTTAGATAATATACAATATTAATATTAAAAAATATTTTTTATTAATATTAATATTTTCAAGGAGATAATGCATTTTGCAATGCACTAGATTCATATTTTCTATCTTGGAAATTAACTAAGTTAACCTAAGTCTAATAATTACACGAAGGATATTAGGATTATTTACATACAAACTTATAGTTTTATAATAAACTAAATATATAATAATATATAGATAATATAACTAATAATATCAACTATATATATTTAATTATAATATAATATATAATATAATATTAATTATAAATAAAATTATTAAAGATATAAATATATAATTTGAACAAGAAAAAATATTATAAAAATTATTGTTAAGAAGATATAAATTTAATATTTAATAATTATAATTAAGTGTAAAAATATGTTACTACACATATTTGTTTTATATCATTACTTATTTAACACTGTAAGATAGATTATACACTTATATTCCATTAGGAATATTATTATAGATCTAAATATAATGAAGCTAACAAGTATTAATATTATTGTTATAATTATTATTATTATTATTATTATTTTTTATTTTTTATTATTATTATTTTTTTATTATTATTTTTTATTTTTATTTTTTTTATTATTATTTTTTATTATTATTATTTTATTATTATTTTTTATTATTATTATTTTTTTTATTATTATTTTTTATTTTTATTTTTTTTATTATTATTTTTTATTATTATTATTTTATTATTATTTATTTATTTTTATTTTTTTATTATTATTTTCTATTTTTATTTTTTTTTTATTTTTTATTTTTTATTTTTTATTTTTTATTCTTTTTTTTTTATTTTTTATTCTTTATTTTTTATTTTTTATTTTTTATTTTTTATTCTTTATTTTTTATTTTTTATTCTTTATTTTTTATTTTTTATTTTTTATTTTATTTCTGGTGTGTATATTGAGGGAGTCACAACAGATAATGTCCCTTCTGGAGGGTATTCTGAGTCTTCAGCATCGACGCTCTGATATGCATATTATTGATGAGAATTTATCTACCCTTTTTCTCGGAGTGCTTCTCCAATTTCAAACTTCCATTATAACCTAACTTATTGAGATTGTATTAGTTTCTTGATAGGGAGTGTTGAACGTGGCTTTATATATTAAATATCATTTATGCACATGTAGCTTAAATTATATTATTCAAATAAAGAAATATTTCAATATCTTTTGTTAAAATAATAATAAAATATTTAATTTTAAAGATATATTTTAATATTTTTTATTAAAATATTGATAAAATAATTTTTAATATTTAATTTTAATGATATATTTTAATACTTTCGGTTGAAATAACAATAAAATAATATTTAATATCATTTAATTTTAAATAGTTAGGACAGTATCATGTATATTATAAGCCACATTCCGAAATGCACTATCCCATAAATAATGTATAATAAATAATAAATAAATTATAAAAACTGTAGCAATAATTACAGAAACATTATAAAAATAAATATAAATGAATTTTTATTCATTCATTCATTCATTTAGTTATATAAATATGCCACGTGGCGAAATGCAACCTTGATAAATGCAACTCCCCTTAAAAACCTCATGTGAGGAAAACCTGGAAAATGGTCATAGAACAGGTTCAAATTAGGAGCCTTATGCTCCGGAAAATTCATTGCATTGACATGTAAAGTGACCTAATTACTTATTTAATACTGTTAAGATAGATCATATACTTATATACCATCAGGAATATTTTTATAGATCCAAATTTAAAACCATATCAAATTTTTAATTATATTGAGATAAATTAATAATTATATATAATAAATATTAAATAATAATCAACAATAACAAACATGAAGTATAAAAAAATAATTAATAATAAAAATTTTGTAGTTATTAACTATACTTTATTATATAACTTTTAAAAATTCTATGTATATGGAATAAATACTATTAAATCGCATCTCCTTATTAATACAATAAAATATAAATATATTTATAATAATTTAATTAAAAATTATTTTAATAATAAATGAATATTCCCAATTAAAAAAAATAAATAATAGAAATAATAATATAATAATTATTGTTTTTAAATGAACTTTAAACTATTAATTAAAATAAAATATATTTTTAAAACAATAATTAATTGTACAAAATTACAAAATTGTTTAAATTTATTTATAAAAGTATATAAAAAATAATATTCTATTTTTCTTATTTAAAAATATGATAAATAAATTTTATTAATATTAAAATTAACTATAAAAATAGATTATATAATTTTTTATTTTTATTTTTATTTTTATTTGATTTACTATGTAAGAAAAAATACAAATTTTTTTTTTTTTTTTTTTTTTTTTAAATATTTAATTTACTATGTAAGAAAAAATATAAATGAAACATTAGTAATTTACATAAAAATAATCATTTGAAGTATCATCTGTTTTAATTATAATTTTAATTTATATATATTTTATTTTATTTTATTTTATTATTATTTTATTATCATTTTATTATTATTATTATTATTATTATTATTATTATTATTATTATTATTATTATTATTATTATTATTATTTTATTATATTATTATTTTATTTTATTTCATTATTATTTTATTTTATGTTATTATTATTTTATTTTATTTTTTTTTTTTTTATTTTATTTTTTTTATTTTATTTTTTTTTTTCTTTTTCTTTTTTTTTTTTTTTTTTGATCTTTAGTAATAATATTTTTTTTTTATGTAGATTATTTTTAAATCTAATTTTATATCTTACAATTATGAATATAAATGCTATGAATAAACTTTTTAAAGAAGAAATATAATATAATAAAATAAGAATATTAAAGTTTTCGTTTTATTATTATATTAAAGTTTTAAAATATTGAGCCATTTCTATAGCAAATGAACTAAACTAATAATAATTAAAATTTTTATAATTATAATTTATATTAATAATAATTAATATTTATATTAATTATTATAATTATTATATTAATTATATAATATGAATAATCATATTTATAATAAATTATAAATTTACATATTATTAAGAATATATTGACCATACGAACTTTTTTTTATACCTATTTATATTTTATCTTGTTTTATTATTATGTATTATTTATTCTTTTTTTAAATGGCAGTGGAATTATCATTAAATTAAATAAACTTAATATTGCAAATTAATTAAATAATGAGTATAATAATAAAAGATAAATATAAGAAAATAAAGCAATAATATATATACATGTATGTGTATGTATATATTTATTTATGCAAAAAATTCAAATTTAAAAATATTTAAATCTTATATATTCTATCTTCGAGAATACATTTCAAATAACAATTTTATAAATTCGAAAAAAAAAAAAAATAAATAATAATAAGAATAAAAATATATATTATATATATATAATAACAAGTAGAATATTAATCTGTTAAGGAAAAAAAATTTAAATATCGATTTTGGAAAAAAAATTAAAATAAGAAAAATAAAAAAAAAATAAAATAATAATAACAATAGTATAATATATATAATATATATAATAAGCATTATTAAAAAAGTATCCTATATATATACCATTTAATACTGCTATTTAAAAAATCTGGAATTTAAATATTTTTTCTTTATATATATATATATATACATTGGAAAGTATCGCTTTTAACGAAATAAAACTTTATTTGTGTTTTTTTTTTTTACATCATTTTTTCAAAGGTATTTGTATATATGTAATCAATATATTGGGATAATATAAAGAAATTTCGGATATACATATTTTACTATTTATAGTATAGAATTACAATAATATTATTATATATCGATTTTTATTATTGAATAAATGAAAAAGAACTAATAATAATAATAAATAATAATAATAAAATAATAAATCTCAATTTTATATGTAATATAGAATGAAAACAAGGAATCAAATATAACAATATTAAAATCATAATATAATATCTAATTCAAAACTAAAAAGCTAAAACTGAGAAAAAAAAAAAAGAAAAGAAATTAGAAACATATATTATACAATATTATATTATTATATCTAAAAACAATTAAGATATAACTTGGTGATATTAAAAAAAATAAATATATATATTAATATAATCCTAACCTAATATCAGTATAGATATATTAATATAAATTAAAAAAAAAAAAAAAAAAAAAAGAAAATAAAAAACAAGGATAATAAAAAAAAAAGATAATAGTCAATTAATAAATTAAATAAATATAATGGGATTATGTCATGGAAAAGAGCTATATGAGCCTCCAACAAAGGACGAAATACAAAGAAATAAAGAAATAAACATTATTATTAAAAAGGAAAAACAACAAATTAAAAAAGAATCAGCAAATACGAATAAAATATTGTTACTCGGTATATTAATACTATTATTTCATATTATTATAAAATATCAATAATATATTACTATAATTTTTATTATTTATTGTTATAAAAAAAAAGATTTAATATAAAATTATTATTAATTATTATTATATTTATAACTAATTATTATTGCTATTTTATAATATTTATTATAATATAAATTATCAATATAATATTTATATTTATAATATATCATTATTATATAATATTTATAATATATTATTATTATTATATATTGTAATTGTTATTATCATTATTATTATTATTTTTTTTTTTTTTTTTTTTTTTTTTTTTTTTTTTTGTTTAAATTGAATATATTAATACAAAAGGTCCTGCTGATGCTGGAAAATCCACAATAATGAAGCAATTTCGATATATATATTCGGACGGTATTGGTGAAGAAGAACGAAAAACATATAAACGGCCTATTATATGGAATACTATAGAAAGTATGAATAATATGATTGAAGCTGTTAATCGTTATGATTATAAATATGAACAAGAGAAAAGTGTGGTATGTTAAAAAAAAATGAAAAAATTGGAAATATTTATATAATTGTATTTAAATAATATTAAATATCATGATAAAATTAAAAGTATTAATATATATATATTAAAACTAAATATACCTATATCAATATTCTATGTATTTAAAAAATTATTCATATCAATATTATTATTATTATTACTATTTCAATACGTCAAAATCATTATTGTCATTGATATTATTTAAAGGAATATTCTCAATTAATATCAAAAGATATATATAATGTATTGAATTCAGATACAGATAATCCCGAAATTCCAACCGATTTTATTAAAGCAATAGAATTTTTGTGGAAAAAAGAACCAGCAATAAAAAAAGTTTTTGAAAGAAAAAATGAATATAATCTCAGTAAATATTTGTTAATTATAATTTATTATTATTTATAAAATTTATATATTTTATAATAATAATTAATTATTAATAAATTCACTACATATATTTAATATATTTATAAAATAGTTGATTCAGCAGAGTAGTAAGTGAAATATATAGAAGTGTATAATATATATATTAGTTTATAAAGAATTAATAGAAAAAAAAAAAAAAAAAAAAAAAGAAAACAAAGTATAAAGATTTATAATATTTTTTTTTTTTTTTTTTTTTTTTTTTTAATTTTAATTTTAATTTTTGGCTTTTTATTTATTATGTAAAATAATTATATTAAGTTTTTTAAATGATGTCGAAAGAATATTAGCAAAAGATTATGTCCCAACTCAAGATGATCTACTATTTTGTAGAAATATGACGACAAAAATATTAGAGATAAAAATAGTTATAACGAGAATGATATATAAGTAAATTATAAATTTAAATATATATATTTGAAATATTTAACATAATAAAATATATATATATAAATATATACTAAAGAAATTCTTTTAAATAATTAAATAATTATAATAATATAGGATATATGATGTTGGTGGTCATAAAAATCTTCGAAATCAATGGGTAAATAAAACAATAAAAAAAAAAAAAAAAAAAAAAAAAAAAAAAAAAAAAAAAAGTTTTTTTTTATTAAACATTAAATATAATATTTAAATAATCATTATTGGTTAATATATTTTTGTGTTTAATAATTAAATTTTAATTATAATTTAAATGATTTATAAATAAAATAAATATATATATATATATATTAAAATAAAAAAGGCGGATTATTTTGATGATGTAACAGCATTAATTTTTGTTGTTTCATTGAGTTCGTATGATCAAAATATGGTAGAAAATCCAGAAATGAAGTAATATATCATAATAATAATAATAATAATAATAATAATAATAATTAATATCTATTATAATAAGATATTTATTAAACAAATATTTTTTATTTATTTTTTTTTTTTTTTAAAAAAAAAAAAAAAAAAATAAAAATAAAAATAAACTACAAAATAATTCATAATAATTTTCTATTCTTTTAATTTTAATTTTAATTTATTTTTATAATTATATATTTATATATTCTATTTAAAAAATATCAATAAAGTCAAATAAATGATGCCTTAAGTCTATTCCAAACTATTATACAGCTACCACAATTTACGGATACCTCATTAATGTTGTTTTTAAGTAAAACTGATTTATTTAAAAAGAAAATAAAAGTATCACCAATAGAAAATTACTTCCCTGATTATACAGGTAAATTATAAATAAATTATTATCTATCCATCTATATATCTATATTGCATTATTTTTTATTATAAATTATTTCATTATCATTACAGCAATTATTATTTAATAATCAAACAGTAATTCAATAAATCAAAAAAAAAAAAAAAAAAAAAAATAAATAAATAAATAAAAAATATTGTAAATCACATCCATCATAAATGAATGTTAATTTTGAGAAAAATTACTTCTTATTATGAATGAAATAAATAGAAGATTAATGATTTTTTTTTTTATTTGAAGATTCTGAATCTTATAAATAGATATACAATAAGAAAAAAGAAATAAAAATAAAAAATGGATGATATAAATACATAGTTATATATATTAAGTATTGATTAAATAGTCAATAATTATTTAAAAAATCTTGGATTATATTTTGGATTATATCTTGGATTGTTATATTAAACTAAATATTGAAAAAAAAAAAAAAAAAAATATATATATATATATATATATATATTATAATAATTTTGATCTTATTTGTGGATTATTTTCTTTTTTTTTCTTTCATTTTTTTTTTTTTTTTTTTTTTATCTTTAATTACTTAAATTTTTTTTAAAAGGAAAATTTCATAAGATAATGGAAGAATGGAATAATACTAATGAAATTTTAAGTTGAAATATTAAAATAATAAACGGAATATTAATATTAATGGTATCAATAATTAAAAATTATTAAAAAAAAATAAAACTCAAAGATCTATTCAAAGCGATTCTTTTTTTTTTTTTTTTTTTTTATATGTTAATATTTATTAACATAATAAGATAAAACAAAATAAAAAATAATAAAAAATCAATAATTGGATAATTCATTTTATATCTTTGAATTGGACTAATAAAAAAAAATGGATTTTTTGAAATCGAAATTATATCTGAAAATTTTATAAATTATATCACAACATTAGAATCATTGATTTTTTTTTTTTTTTTTTTTTTTTTTTAAAAAAAAAATATGGAGTCATTGGAAATATGAAATTGATTATTGAAAATATGGAATTAATGGAATTATTTAGAAGAAAATGAAAATTATATAATAATACGAATTAATATATATATTATATTTATATATCATATTTAAATTGATAAATTGACAGTAATTATTTTAATAAATGAAATTTTAATTTAAAATAATTAATTAAAAAAAATTCAAAATAAACGTATAAAAAAAAAAAAAAAAAAAAAAAAAAAAAAAAAAAAAAAAAGATTTATTCTTTGATTAAATTAAATGATAATGATATAATGATAATGAAAAAAAATTTATTTTATTTTATTTTATTATTTTTAAAAAAAAAAAATTAAATTATTATCAATTATTATTTAAATTAATTCTTTATTTTATTTTATTTTTCTGATAATTAAATAATAATAATAATAATAATAATATATACATATATATAAATTAACCTATAATATTTATCATTATTATAATTTTATTATATTATATAATATCATTTTAATATCTAGGTGGTACTGACTATTCCAAAGCTATTACCTATTTTGGTAGTAAATTTATTGCATTAAATAAAAACAAAGATAAACAAATTTATACTCATTTAACATGGGCAACAGATACTAAAAGTATGAAAGTTGTATTTGCTGTAGTAACAGAAACAGTCAGAAGAGGGAATCTTAAAAGTGCTGGATTATTTTAAAACGAAAATAAAAATTTTTACAATAAAATTATAAATATATTTAAATAATTTCAACTATAAAAAAAATAATAATAATAATAAAAAAAAAAAATAAATAAATAAATAAATAAATAAAATATTTATAATATTAAATATTTATAATAATAAAATAAAAAAAAAAAAAATAGTAATTTATTTATTTAAAATGTATAAATTCTAACACAATATATCATAATTAATTATATAATTTTTTAGTCTATTTTGAATTAAAAAGAAAAAAAAAAAAAAAAAAAGGCTTTTTTTTTTTTTTTTTTTTTATTTTTATTTTTATTATTATTTTTTATTTTTTTATTTTTATTTTTATTTTCCAAATTTTTCTCTATTCTTTTATGTTTTATAAATTTTTTTTTAAAAAAAAAAAAAAAAAAAAAAAAAATAATTTAATTATAAATATTATATGATATATTTATATCGTATTTATATATAAAAATAATTTTTTTTCTTATCAATTCAATTAAACTATTATTTTATAAATATAATTAAATAAAAAATTGAAATTATAAATTAAAATAAAAAATAAAAATAAAAAAAAAATAAAAAAATAAGAAAATAAGAAAATAAAAAATATAATAAAAAAAAAAAAAAAAAAAAAAGTTTTAGTTATTTTATAGAATATATGTAAAAAGTAAATTTAAAATAAAAATGCAAATCAATATAAATAAATAATTTTATCAAAATATTCTTATAATAAATAAATAATATAAAAGGGTGTCCTTATCCCTAATTTTATTTAAAGTATTTATTGATGACGTATTTGATAAATTTAAGAGATATGAGGTGATTATTGAAAGAAAAAATGTGTTGTAGTGTCTTATTTACCTATTTGTTAATGATATTGCTTTGTTGATCAATCCTCTCTTAAAAATCATTTAAATAAAGCTCATGAATGAGGAATCAAAAATGAAATGACCCTTTGGAATTAGTAAATGTGTTACACTTGTTTTTAAAGAAAAGAATTTTATACCTTCAAGGCATTATAAAAATCTTCCATTTAAGCTTGACATGAACAATTTACCAACCATTAATCAATATATCAATATATATATCTTGGAATATCCTTCAATGAATCATTGGATTAAGAGCTTATTATTTACTAAGATGAATAGTAAAATAAATTATTAGGTTAACTCTTTTTTAAGATTTTTAATTAATAGGAATTTTCCTTTCTACTTTAAAACTTGTATTCAAGTTTCCTTTGTTCTTAGTTCAATTTTTTATTATGTACCTTTAACTAGGGTCTAATAAAAAGAACAGTGAAAAAGCTCAATCTTGCTTTAATCGATGTTTATTTTGAAATTTTAAGCTTAAAAATTAAGACTTTTAATATTACTATTTATAATATATTTAAGGAACCTAATGTAAAAAGAAAACTGATATAAGAAGATTTCCAAGCATATTGCCCTTGTTGTGATGTGATGTAAGTAACAGAATACCTAGTATTACACAATGGATACTTTTATGTCCTAAATTCTTCAAATTTAGGCAAACAAATCATTCCATTTGTTGAATAAATTTTTATTAAATTTTCTATGTTTGTTCAATAGAAATCATTGAGCATTCCTGATAACAAAGAGGAAAATTTTAATGTTAATGTTAATATTAATTTTTATATATTGTATCTCCATTTTGGCTGAAATACAACATATGAAATCTTGAAGATCGGTTCGGCGGAAAGAAGTCTTCGAAAATCCTAATGAAGATTTTTAATAATTATATAAAAAATTTCATGCATTTTTTTAATAAGTTTATATTACTAATTTATTAAATAAATAAATAAAAATATAATATATATTTATATATATATATACATAATTATTTTAATAATAGATATATAAAGTTTCAACATTCAAAAAAAAAAAAAAAATTATTTTATTTTATTTATTTATTTATCAATTGAGTATTAATTATATTACATTATAATGCATAATTATATATTTTGTTATATATATATAATATATATATATATTATTTAATATTATAAAAAACAATAAAACCATCAAATAATTTTTATTTTTAAAAATTAAAATATTTTGTGGATTTTTTTTTTTTTCTTTTTTTTTTTTGGCTTATATAAATTTAAATAAATCTTCTAATTTTGCATGGAGTTTGGTAGTTGGCATTGCTTTCTTTAATACCATCCTTGGAATTGGCGGCATGAACAATTCTGTTGTTACCTTCATAAATAGCAACATGATTAACACTTCCATTTGAGCAATAGAAAATTAAATCAGCTGGTTTTGCGTTGGATAAGCCACTAACAGATTTTCCTTTAGTAGCTTGATCAGAAGACTGTCTTGGTAAAGTAATACCAAACTTTGCAAAAATTAACTTTGTAAAACCGGAACAATCACAACCTTTAGTAAGACTGTTACCTCCATAAACATATGGATTTCCAATAAATTGTTTAGCATAACTTACAATTTTATTTCCATTGATGGAAGTATTAGCTTTTGTGGTAGTTTTGGCTTTGGCTTTAGTAGTAGTAGCATTAGTAACACAACATTTAAAATCAGAACCTCCTGGACATAAATTTGAATAAGTGGTACCTTTACAAGCAGAAGTAAACATACATGAACCAACTTTACCATTTGGTGCAACACATTTTGATTTATTACAACATTTAATATTAGATGGATCACTTGGGCATAAACCATTGACATAGGTACCTCCAGCCTTGGTACAACTAGATGTAGAAACACATACACCATTACCAGAGGAACATTTGCCATTAACTTTTCCTAAAACTGCTTGAGTAGCAATTAAGGTTAAAAATAATAATTTGATATTTAAATGCATTTTGTTTTATTTATTTTATAATAAATTTTTTTTTTTTTTTTTTTTAATTTTTAATGATTTTTAAAATATATTTATATATATTAACAAATTTACATTTTAAAAAGGGAGTTTTGAAATTTTTTAATATTTATATATATTTTTTTTACTATTATTATTTCATTTTTATTTATTTATTTATTGCATTATAATATAATTGTTAATATCACATACTATTATTTTTATTAATATCATTCATTTCAATATTAAAACTATTAAATATATAAAATGTAATTGGTGATTTAATTTTATTAATATCGTTCATTCAATATAAAAACTATTAAATCTTTAAAGTGTAATTAATGATCTAATTTTATAATTACTTAAAATATTATATTATTCAAGAAGATATATATATCTTTTATTAAAGTAATTAATTTAAACAACATTAGCAAATCCATTTATCTGTAAATAATAATTTTTAATTAATTTTTTTTTTTTTTTTTTTTTTTTTCATCCTATATTTATATTTAATATTAATTTAATTCTTAATTTATTTTTACATTAATATAAATGATATAATTACAAAAAATAAAATAAAATATATTAAAATATTAATAAAAGTTGGTCTAACATAAAAAATACAAAAAGAAATTATTATTCCTTAATTGATTTTTTGGTAAAAGTTAAATTATATCTTTAATTAAAAAAAAAAAAATTAAAAAAAAAAATATATTAAAATCTTAAATTGATTGTATAACCATATTATATAAATATATATTAATATAAAATTATATATAATTATTTTTAGATTGTTAATATTTTAAAATGAAATATTATAATTAAATACAAATTTTTAATGAATTTAGTATTTTCATCAATCAATAAAAAGTACTATTAATAGCATTGATGTTTTGGTATTAAAAAAAAAAAAAAAGTTTATTACTATATATATTCTACTATTTTATTAGATTTTACCAATTTTAAATTTAATTTTTATTATTTCTTTATTTTTATTATTTCTTTCAATAAAATCAAATAAATGATGCCTTAAGTCTATTCTAAACTATTATACAACTAACGCAATAACAAATACTTCATTAATTCTGCTTTTAAGTAGAACTGATTTTTTTTTTAAAAAAAAAAAGAAATGTGTCACCAATAAAAAATTAGTTTCCTGATTATACAAGTTAATTTATATAATTATTATATATATTATATAATTAAGTAATTTTTTTTTTTCTTTTGTCATTATTATTATTATTATTATTATTATTATTATTATTATTATTATTATTATTATTATTATTATTATTATTATTATTATTATTATTATTATTATTATTATTATTATTATTATTATTATTATTATTATTATTATTATTATTATTATTATTATTATTATTATTATTATTATTATTATTATTATTATTATTATTATTATTATTATTATTATTATTATTATTATTATTATTATTATTATTATTATTATTATTATTATTATTATTATTATTATTATTATTATTATTATTATTATTATTATTATTATTATTATTATTATTATTATTATTAGTATTGGTTTTCTATGAAATAGTTAATAGAATCATGAAATTGTTGGAAATATGAGTTTATTTGGAAAAATAGGAAAATATGGATAATATTATATCAATGTTTTTTTTTTTTTTTTTTTTTTTTTTTTTATGGAATTAATATTATATTATTATATTTATCAATACATTAAAAAATAAAATTTAAATAAAAAATATATATTATATTTCAATGAAATTATTAACTCAGATGAAAGATTAACAATTCATATTATATTTTCGTATTTATTTATTTATAAAAGTGTTAAGTAAAAATAAAAATAAAAAATACATAATGCTTATTTTATACATTTAGATAATTAATTCTATTGGTTAAATATATTAAATATTAATTCTTATATTTAATATTTATCTCATTTCACACACCCCCTCAAATCTAATTTCTACATGTAGTAAAAATTAGATTTGCTTTTCTGATGTATTACCCTTTAATCTTTAATTCTTTCGAGAAGTGTATTTCTAAATTTATCCATTAATGAATTATTCAGATATTTAGTGAACCCATCGGCTAGATTATTCTCTGATTTTATGTATTTTAATCTTATTTTATCCTTTTTAACAAGATCTCTTATATGATGATATTTTATATCAATATGTTTTGATTTCGCATTAATAGAATGATTCTGACAATTATATATTGTTGCCTTATTATCAACATTTATTATTACATAGTTAAGATTGATATTTAGCTCATTTAAAAGGTTCATATACCAAAGACTATGCTTAGCGCATTCGCTTACGCTATAGTATTCTGATTCTGACGTTGAAGTTGCAACGCAATGTTGTAGTTTGGAATACCAGCTAGTAGGTGCATCTCCCATCATCATCAGAAAACCGGAGGTTGATTTTCTTGTATCAATGTCTCCAGCATAATCGGCGTCCACAAATATTTTTAATGAGCTATTCTTTGAGAATTTAATTCCATAATTTTCAGTACCCTTTAGGTATTTGAAAATCTTTTCTACGTTAATCCAGTCCTCCATAGTAGGATTTTTGCTTTTTCTTGCTGCTTGATTTAATGAAAATAATATGTCTGGTCTTGTACAAATTGCAAGGTATAGGAGGTTCCCAATGGCACTTCTATAAAAGGTTTCATTAAATTTTTTGTTTCTTAATTCCTTATTTTCCAATGGCTTCATATTTCTTACAGGTGCGCAATTAGTCAGTCTAAACTTATTTAGTAATTCTCTTAGATATCCTCTTTGATGTATAATATAACCATCACTTTGTCTTTCAAATTTTATCCCAATGACGAAATCTACTTCACCTATATATTTAATGTTATAATTCATTTTAATTTGTTCCTTAATATTTATTATTACATTTTCCTTGCCTATTAAAAGTATATCATCAACATATACCGTAAGAATACATATTATTTCCTTCAATTATTTTCCTTCACATAGATACAAGGTTCACTATTCAATCTTCTAAATTTCATTTCTAATAGTGTAGAGTCCAATTTTTCGTTCCATTCCCTGCCGGCTTGCTTTAAACCATATAAGGCTTTGTTTAATTTAAAATAAACTTTGTTGTATAATGGGTGACCTTGAGGTGGCCTCATATAAATGTCTTCGCTCAAGTCGGCATTTAGGTATGCTGCATTAATGTCTAATTGAAAAATTTTAAAGTTTTTCTGTACTGCGATTGCTATAATTATTCGCAGTGAATCATGTTTTAAAGTAGGCGAGAAGGTAAGTAAGTAGTCTATACCAAACTTTTGTGTGAATCCCCTTGCGACTAAACGTGCTTTGCGTACAAGGATATTTCCGTTGAAATCCCGCTAATATTTGAAAACCCATTTACAGGAAACTATGTTTACTCCCTTTGGAATGGATTTTATTGGTTTGGACACGTTAAGTTGTTCCATATTTTCTAGTTCTTTGTTAACGGCATCCAACCATTCATCCTTATCTGGTAGATTGAATATGTCATAAAAATCTTTTGGTTCTTTTAAGTTTGTATTATTGTGAGTTTTTGGTGTAGATGATTTGTGATTTGTTAGTTTTGGTCTTTTGTCATTTATTGAATTGTTGTATATTGCATTTATTACTTCGTTATTTGTATTGATATTATTATTATTATTGTTATTATTATTGTTATTGTTATTGTTATTATTATTATTATTGTTATTGTTATTGTTATTATTATTGTTATTGTTATTATTATTGTTATTGTTATTGTTATTGTTATTGTTATTGTTATTGTTATTGTTATTGTTATTGTTATTGTTATTGTTATTGTTATTGTTATTGTTATTGTTATTGTTATTGTTATTGTTATTGTTATTGTTATTGTTATTGTTATTGTTATTGTTATTGTTATTGTTATTGTTATTGTTATTGTTATTGTTATTGTTATTGTTATTGTTATTGTTATTGTTATTGTTATTGTTATTGTTAAAAAAGTTATAATGGTTGAATCTTTTGGAATCATTATTACTGAGTAAATCGCTCCCCCTGATTTCGGAATTGGGAATAAAATAGTAGAAATCCTTGGGGATGGAAGAAGTGATTTTAGAATTGCCAGGGTTATTTTCAAAAAATTCAACAGAGCGGGAAAGAATAATTTTATTAGAAGACAAATTAAGAATTTTATAAGCTGAAGAATACGGATGATAACCCAGGAAAATGCCTGGTAAAGCATTATTGTCAAATTTATTTCGAAAAGATTTTGGAACGTGGAAAAATACGCGACATCCAAAAACCTTAAAGTGAGAATAATCAACTTTTGATTTAAATAAAATTTCGTAAGGTATTTTGTTATGGATACCAGAGTGTGGTATTCTATTATGTATATAGTTAGCTGTATCAACAGCATATTCCCAGAATTCGTGACTTAATTGAGCCTCATTTAATAAGGCTTTAGCAGAATTTATAAGGATACCATTAAAGCGTTCCGCACGACCATTTTGTTGGGGAGAATATGGGATAGTAAATTGTTGAACAATCCCATTATTGGTACAGAATGTTTTGAATTTTCTATTGTTGAATTCCGTTCCATTATCGGTACGAATAAAAGATATAGATTTATTGAAAATATTATTGATTTCTTTATACCAAGAGTGAAATTTATCGAACGTTTCACTTTTGTTGTCGAGAAAGAGGACCCATCCATAACGTGAAAAATCATCTAGAATTGAGAGGAAATACTTACTTCCATGAATTGATTCATTGACTGGCCCAACAAGGTCCATGTGGATTAATTCGAAAATGGATTTAGATTTATTTATAGATCTTTTATATGGAAAATTTTTTAATTTTGAATTAGAACAAATAGGACATTTTGATTTAATATCAATTTTTAATAATTTGTTTTTGATGGGATTAATATAAAAATGCCCTAATCTCCTATGCCATAATTTTATTTTATCGGGGATAGATAGTCTTGATAAGTGAAATAGATGTATAGGTGTATTAATTGGTTTATTATAAATTATGAGATTGGTTGATAACCAAATAATGAAAGTATTTTGTTCGTTTGAAAATAGATTAATTATTCTGCTTCCATATTGATCATAGATGGTTGCACATAAATGATTTTTGTTATTAAAGAAAATGACCTTATAATATTGTTGGATGAGTTTAGTAACTGAAATTATATTTTTAGTTATGTGTGGTACAAAATGGACGTTTCTTAATACAACTTTATTATTATTTAAATATCCAATGAAATCACCACATTTATGTGATGTGACTATGTTACCATTTGGGAGTACAATATTTTCATTGCAATACTTTAAATTTTTGAGGGAACTGATGGAATTAGTGATATGTAATGAAGCTCCAGAATCTAAAATCCAAGACGAAATTTTATTGTTTTGTTCAAGTTTTGTTTTCGAATCATTTTGTATTTTAGTTGTGATACAGTTTAATAAAACGTCATTTTCTAAATTGTAATCTTCTGAAAAAATACCAGAATTATGGTTTTTATCATTTGAACTAACATAGTTTATTTGTTTATTTGTATTTCTAAATGTTTTGTTTTTAAACTGGTTATTTCTGGTATTTTTATAGTGTTGTTTTTTGAATTTAAAGTAATTTTTATGCTTGTTCTTAAGTTTGTTATTGTGCCAACAGTCCCTTGAAAGGTGACCGAATTTTCCACAGGTATGACATTTTCCGTTATTTGATTTTCTTTTGACATTGTGTTTTTTGCTATTAGTACGAAATCTAGTTTTCTGTTCAATATGGAATATCTGTTTATCGGATCCTTCTTGTTTTATTGATTCCTTCATATAATGTCAGGAATGACATTTTTAATGTAGGAACATAGTTTATTCCAATCATCTTTATATTGGAAAACATTTATAAATCTTAGGTTTTCGGGTAGAGATCTGTTAAGTATTCCAGCTTTTATATTATCACTAATATCGTGATCTAGGTTTTCAAGCTCTTCTATGGCATTTTGTAGTTTTGCCATAAAGATATTTATGTCTTGGTCTTCATTGTATTTTAGATTGTTTATTTTATTTTGTATTTCTAATTTTCTTCGTTCTGGACTTCTTGTGAAGGAATGTTCTAAGATTTTCCATGTTTGGAAAGCTGTTTTCCCTTGTCCCTCGATTATTTTCCTAGTTTCCTCTCCTAAACTATTAATGATGATCCATTTTACCATGACATCATTTTTAATGTCTAGAAGGTTGGTGTCTTTATCATACACTAAATTATTATCGAACTTATCTTCCATGTAATCACTGAGGTCATCTTTAACATTCCTTTTTCTTATCTTCTTTACCTTTTCAGAAACAACGTATCCTTCAAGGTTATTTATCATTAATAAGTAAAGGATACTAGTTCTCCAGCTGTTGTAATTTTCTGGAGTGAGATCAATTACTCTATTGAAATTTTCAGAGTAACTGAAAGTGATACCCTTTGTTTGGGGATCGTTAATCACAATAGGTTGATTAATATTTCCTTGTCTTGTCATATTATTTTGATTGTTAATACTGCTTTATTTAAGGGATTAGTTGTATTTCGTAATATAAATTTAATATTGTTATAGAATAATTCTTTTATTTTATTATTTGTTCTATTTATATTTATATTTTTAATTTAAATTTTGATTAAAGAATGGTTTATGATTGGGGGTTTATATTGAATTGTTTATATTATTTTAATATGCCGAATACTGATTTTGTCCTGCTTTATTGGGTATATTTTAGTTAAAGATATCATCTGATTATTAAATGTTGATTTTTGCGATTGGTTATTTATATTATTTTCATTGTTTAAATTGTTTATTTTTGATTCATTGAAATTTTATTTTGATCTTTAGTTTTGTCAAATAGGATGATTATATTTTGTTATTCATTTGATTGAATGATTTCTTTGATAAAAAAAATTTTTTTTTTTTTATTCTTATTTTTATTTTTTATTATTTTTTATATTTATATTTATGTAATCAGCTCAGATTATTTGGCTGACTTTACTCAGCTCAAAATATTATTATTCATTTGGCTGACTTTATTCAGCTCAGAGTATTTTTAACCATTTGGCTGACTTTACTCAGCTCAAAATATTTTTGCTATTATTTTTATTTATATTTTATTATAAATGATATTTGTATTTGTTTATTTAATTTTTAATTCATCTAAATTTAATATCACATTATGTTGTAAGATTTCTTGAAAAAAAAAATTAATATCATTGAAATATATTTCTTATTTTGAACACATTAGGTTGAGTTATAGTTTTTGTTTAAGTTATATGTTTAAGATTTATATAAGAGTAAACGTTAAAAAAAAAAAAAAACTCCTTTTTTTTTTTTTAATTTTAAAACTTTTGAACATTTATGACAAAAAAAAAAATATCATTGTTTATATGATCCAAAAAAAAAAAAAATAAAAAAATATAAATATTTATCTTTTGTTATAGCTCAATCTGAGGAGATTGAGACTCTTAATCTATTAACTCAGATGAAAGATTAACAATTCATATTATATTTTCGTATTTATTTATTTATAAAAGTGTTAAGTAAAAATAAAAATAAAAAATACATAATGCTTATTTTATACATTTAGATAATTAATTCTATTGGTTAAATATATTAAATATTAATTCTTATATTTGATATTTATCTCATTTCACAGAAATTTTAATTTAAAATAATAAATTTAATTCGAAATAAATAATAATTGGAGAAAAAAAAATAATATATAATATATTAAGATAAGAAAAAAAAATATATATGATTTATTAAAATTTACACATATTCTTTGATTAAAATAAATATTAATGATAATTTTTATTTTCTAATAATTAAACAACAATAATAATAATATAAAAAAAGAAAAAAAAATTAACCAAAAGTATTTATCATTATAATTTTGTTATATTATATAATATCATTTTAATATCTAGGTGGTACTGACTATTCCAAAGTTATAACCTATTTTGGTAGTAAATTTATTGCATTAAATAAAAACAAAGATAAACAAATATATACTCATTTAACATGGACAACAGATACTAAAAGTTTGAAAAATGTATTCGCTTTAGAAACAGAAATAGTCAGAAGAGGGAATCTTAAAAGTGCTGGATAATTTTAAAACGAAAATAACAATTTTTAAAATAAAATTATAAATATATTTAAATAATTTCAACTATAAAAAAAATAATAATAATAAAAATATTAAAATTAAATATTTATAATATTAAATATTTATATTAATAAAATAAAAAAAATAGTAATTTATTTATTTAAAATGTATAAATTTCTAACAATATATTATAATTAATTATATAATACTTTTAGTCTATTTTGAATTAAAAAAAAAAAAAAAAAAAAAAAAAAAAAATTTTAAATCTTTTTCCGTTCTTTTGTTTTATATATATTTAAAAAAAAATAATTCAATTATAAATTAATATTATATGATATATTTATATATTTATATATTTAAGGAACTATTTATACTTCCTATAGCTATTTTTTGTGCTAAAGCGGATGATTTGATGCTTTAAAAAATGGAAAGGAGTCTTCTTGTATTATTTATCATTTAGTCAAATATATATGAACACTTTCATATTATTCATTAACAAAAAAAAAAAAAAATAATAATAAGTAGATTAACAATATGCAAACATAATAACAAATTTCCTGGAGAAATACAAAAGTTTTAATTGGTAAATACTTATTATACAAATACTCCTGCGATTAAATCAATTAAATACATGAAATCTAAATTTGGTTTTGAAAAATTTATTCATCATTTATTTCTAAAATATTCACTTAGATTTTTTTTTTTTTTTTGGATTAGACAATTAAATATAGATTCAAATTTAATGCGGAACCTAATGCCCTTGTCGTAATGTGATGTAAGTAACAGAATACCAAGTTTTACACAATGGATACTTTTATATCCTAAATTCTTCAAATTTAGGCAAACAAATCAATACATTTGTTGAATAAGTTTTTATTAATTTTTCTCTGATTGTTTATGAAAAACCATTGAAAATTCCTGACGACAAACAAGAAGATTTTAATGTTAATGTTAATATTAATTTTTATAAACTGCATCTCCTTTTTGGCTAAAATACAACATATGAAATCTTAGAGATCGGTTCGGCTGAAAGAAGGTGTAGTTTATTCAATAATAATATCTTTCAATCACCTTCAGAATGTATTATTTCCTAATTTCATATTTAGTGGAGCTTACGTAAATTCCTTACTAATATTATGCCTATTATGATTAATGATATTTACACTATGATCAATTTGTATTACCATAAAATCTACCATTGTCAAGAGCGTCAATATTGGAATGATAAGGCAAAGAAGTAATTCTAATACAGATACGGATGATAATTTTTAACCGCATGGATTTATCATCGATGAATGGGAAGAGTTAAAGGTTATTTCGTTCTCCTTTTTTTTTTACAGTCTCAGTTATTCCGAACTTTAACCTTTATTTATTTATTCATTTATTAATTACATGAATTTTTTTTTTAAAACAAAAATACACGATTAATAACAAAATGGATGTTATTTATCCAATTTGAACATAATAATATTTGAATAGTAATGTAAAATAAAAAGTAATATTCGAAATATAAAGTATATAAATAAAAATTAATTCAGAAAAAAAGTTTATATGCAACGAACCTCACCTCCAGAGTATAAAATTTCTATTTAAATGGAAATCTTATTTCGGATTAGGGTTTGAATTGACTATCCAAAAGAAATTATGATTTTTTCCATTTCCAAAATTCTTCACTAAAAATATCAAATTTATTGTGATCAAAAATTTCTTTCTTTAAGTTCAAGGCATTTTTTTATCCATCTCATTTTTTTTTTTTTTTTTGTAACAAAAAAATAATTCAGCTGTAGTAGTTTTCTTGCAATAAACTATCTGTGTTGATATCTCTCTAAGTAAAACAGAGATAACACAGTTCGACTATTTCCATTTTTTAAAACTCCTTACCTGAGTAATCACATATTTCGTCTTCGAAACTCATATGTAGTTTTTTAATAATAATATTAAAATTTTATGTAATTATTTATTTTTAAATTAGGAATAAATTTTATTTGATAATATTTAACAAAAAAAATAAAAATAAAATAAAATAAGTAAAGATATAAAATAAAGTATAATATAAATAATATTATTAAATAATAATATAAGTTTCAATATTTAAATAAAAAGGTTTTCATTTTATTTATTTATTTATTTATTTATTTATTTATTTATTTATTGAAGATTGATTAAATTACATAATAACACATAATTATATATTATGTTTATATATATATATATTGGTTATTTAAGAATTAAATAATAATATTATTATATAAATAATAAAATCAACATTTAAATATTTTTTTTTAAAGAAAATTTAAAATATTTAGTAATTTTTTTTTTTTTTTGGTTTTATATGAATTTAAATAAATCTTCTAATTTTGCATGGAGTTTTGTAGTTGGCATTGCTTTCTTTAATACCATCCTTGGAATTGGCGGCATGAACAATTCTGTTGTTACCTTCATAAATAGCAACATGATTAACACTTCCACTTGAGCAATAAAAGATTAAATCAGCTGGTTTTGCGTTGGATAAGCCGCTAACAGATTTTCCTTTAGTAGCTTGATCAGAAGACACTCTTGGTAAAGTAATACCAAACTTTGCAAAAATTAACTTTGTAAAACCGGAACAATCACAACCTTTAGTAAGACTGTTACCTCCATAAACATATGGATTTCCAATAAATTGTTTAGCATAACAAACAATTTTACTTCCACTAATGGAAGTATTAGCTTTTGTGGTAGTCTTATAATAGCAATCATTTTGGATTTTAAATTGGTAGGACTATTATTAATATATATGAATGAATTTTTAATACTTTCCAAATTAGGAATTATAATTAGAAAGTATTAAAAATAACATTGTTTCGTTCATTCTGTAATAATTTTTTTTTTTTTTTTTTTACAGCCGCAATTATTGCAAACTTTAAACTTTATTTATTCTGTAACAAGATATTTAAAATTCATTCTATATATTATATTTAATTCTTAATTTATTTTTATAATAATATAAATTATATATTTAAGAAAAAAAATAAAGTAGATTAAAATATTAATGAAAGTTAATAAAAGTATCATTAACATAAAAAAAATGCAAAAAGAAATTACTATTCTTTAATTCCTTAATTGATTTTTTGGATTTATCTTTTGGTATGAATTATATGGTATGATTTTTTTGGTAAAAATTTTTTGGTATAATTAAATTATATTTAATTAAAAAAAAAAAAAAATTAAAATCTTAAATTTTTTATTATATTTATTAATAAGAAATTACACAATCAATTTAAACATAAATTTTTAATGAATATATATTACTTTTTATATTATATATATATTCTATTATTTTATATTTCACTATTTTCAATTTAATTTTTTTTTCTTTATTATTTTACCACTATCTATTATAACTTGACACTTTACTAATTTTTTTTTTTTATGTTTAAATTTTCTATTTATTGTATTTTGTTTTTATTAATACTTTTATTTTCTATTACTATTAATTTTTTTTTATTTATGCTTTACTGTTTTTATAATAGTTTACCATTAACTATTTTATTCATTTGACAATATTTTTATATAATTATATATTAATATATTTCATTTAAATAATATCAATGAATTCAAATAAATGATGCCTTAAGTCTATGCCTATACAGCTACTATAATTTTACAAATACTTCGTTAATGTTATTTTTAAGTAAAGATTGATTTAATTTTTTTTTAAAAAAAAATCTATCTTTACTTAAATGTATCAATAGAAAATTATTTCCTTGATTATACAAGTTAAATATAATTAAATTATTGTTTATATTAAATAATTATGTATATTTTTTTTTTCCTTTTATCCTTTTTTATTATTATTATTATTATTTTAAATACATAAAAGAAGCTTTTTTATTACATATATACATATATATATAGTTTTAATATAAAATTAATTGGTTTTTTCTAATCAAAAATTATAATAGGATATTATGAAAATATATAATAACATTCCTTTATTATTATTATTATTATTATCGTGGTTTTCTTTGAAATAGTTATTGGAAACATGAAATTATCGGAAATATGAAATTATTTAGAAGTATAGGAAAATATGGATAATATTATATCGTATCAATGAATTTTTTTTTTATGGGTCATATTTATTACTATATTATTTGAAAAAAATAATTAGGTTTATCTATAAAATACATTAAAAAAATTAAATAAAAAATATATAATGCATTTATTATATTTATATATCATATAACAATTGACAATATCCTACTCTAATCAAATTCAATATAAAATAATTAATAAATAAAAAAAAAATAAAAAAATACATATAAAAAAACAATAATTAGAGAAAAAAAGATATAAAGTATATTATTAAGAAAAAAAAATTATAATGATTAAATTAAATGATAATAATAATAAAAAATAATAATCCATTATTATTAATAATAAATTATTTAATTTAATTTAATTCTTTATATTTTTTTGCTTTCCTGAAAATTAAACAACAATAATAATAATAATATAAAAAAAAAAATATATATATATATATATATATACCATCCTTGGCATGGGAGGCCTGAACAGTCCTTGTTGTTACCTTCATAAATAGCAACATTATTAACAGTCCGTTGGGCTAACATACATAAGGCTCCTGGTTCAATCCCGCCCTATGACCATTTTCCAAGTTTTCCTCATAAGAGGTTTTTACGGAGATGGTTAGGGTTACAGGTAAAGCATATCCACCTTATATATGTTATTATACTAAATCTTCTAAATAATATAGACAAGATACTGTCCTAACTGTGAGCTTGAGAAGGCTGAGCAAGTACTGTCATTTAATATATTTATAAGGGAATTACTTGTATTTAGGTACATATCATGTGACCATGCAGATACATATTCTTCTTAAGTGATGTAGATATATTCTACTAAATTGCAATCATTCTAACGTTTATACATTTGCCAAGAAAGCTAGTACGTATCTTAGTGGTTTAGGTTATATTGACCTCGCTTCAAAGGGAAATTAGAAATTGGAGAAACACTACGAGAAAAAGCGTACTAGAAAAATTTTCAGAAACATTGTGAAGTTAAAATTAATTATTATACTACAGTATAATAAAGCCATTGTGAAGTCTTACAGATATTAATTAAATGAAACTAGAATATATTATACCATTATTTTATTTTATTTTGTGTTTTTTTTTTTTTTGTTTATTTTTTATCTTTTTTTTTCTTTTTATTACATGAATTTTATCATATATTTAATTAATAAAGATGAAACAAGTTTGCTGCCGTTAAAAAAAAAAAAAAAAAAAAAAAAAAAGAAAAGAAGGGACCTCTTGAATAAACTTTAATATAATATTAAATTTTCTACTTTGTTTTAAGATAAATTATTTGAGGAAGATCTTTATTATAAAAATAAAGAAGAATATATATATATATATATATAAAAGTAAAGTATTTATGAAAAAATAAAAGTATGCATATATATACTTAACCTATAACAAAGAAAAAAAAAAAGTTAATAATTAATTTATTTATTTTTTTTTTTTTTTTTTTTGGTTTTTGGTTTTTGGTTTTTGGTTTTTTTTTTAATTCATTATATATAAAAATATTATAATTTTAATAAAAAAAAAAAAAAAAAAAAAAAAATAATGACACAGCTGTTATTTCATTTCATTTCGATTTCCAAATAATATTAATTAATGAATTAATGAATGAATCCTCTTTTTCTTCATCAAAGAATGAAATGTAGTACATCTTCATTAACACTTTATATATATAATTATAGTGATATTAATATATACTATAATATGAAAGAGATGAATGTAAAAAATTTATTATTATAATTAGTTAATATTTGTATTACTCTTTATTATTATTATTGACATAAATATTATTATTAGAAGTATTGGTAGTAGTATTATATATTATTATTATTAATATTGTTATTAATGTTTTCATATTTATTATGATAATAGATAATATTATTATTAGTATTATAGGTTTGAACAACAGATATAGAACCATATTGGCCACCTTAATTTATAATTATTATAATGATTAATATTTTTTTTTTTTTTTTATTTTAGAAGATTCATTTAAAATATATTAGTAAAAAAAAAAAAAAAACCATTATAATTAAATATATTAATAAAAAATTTTTATAACTAAATTTTTTTTTATTAATATTCATACTACCACTATCCCTATCTCTATTATGATTATTCTCCTTTTTTTTCAAAATCTTCATAATTTTCAATATTTAGTTTAGGTTTATTTCATCCTAAAGAAGAAAAGGAACAAAAGTAGCATATATTTCAACCTCTTTACCTACGGAAATAATAGTTTCAGTAATTTGATGAGAAGAATAAGAATTGGACGATGATGAATGATTTTAATATTTTCTTTTTTTTTTTCTTTTTTTTTTTTTCTATTTTCAAATTCCGATTGGTGTTTTTTGAGTAAAGAAATGATAAGATGTATAGGAATAATAATTTATATCAGCATTCTTTATAATTTTAAAATATGGGAACTTCTTTATTTTCTTTTTGAACTAGTATTAAAACTAGATTTTATTATTATTGTAACTATTATTACTTCTTCTATTTTCTTTTCCATTTTTCCATTTTTTGTATAATTTACTAAATCTAAAAGAATGGAATTAATAATAACTTCTAATATAGATAAATATCATTGTTATCAATATATTTAATAGAGGATGAACTATCTCCAGTTACTACTTTTTTAGGTTTTTTTTTTTTTTTTTTTTTCATAACTTCAGCTTCAATGAGTGTCTTTAAAAATGAAATGAAATAAAACATAAAAAATATAAAAATAATAATTATTAATTTATTATGAATTAATAAAATTTATATATATCAGATAGTTTATTAGTTTTTTTTATCAGTATAGAAAATTTTCCTTTTAAAATATTTTTCAATTTTTATTTTAAATATTAAATATTCTTCTACTCAATAGAAAAATGCAAAAAAAGCAAAAAAAAAAAAAAAAAAAAAAAAAAAAAAAAAAAAAAAAAAAAAAAAAAAAAAATTAAAATAATAAAAAATATAAATAAAATAATAAAATAAAATATGATATAAATATGAAATTATGTTTAAATATAAATAATAATAATAATAATTAATTACAATAACAATTTAATAATAATTACTATTGTAAATCAATAAATAAAAAAAAAAATAAAATAAAATAAAATAAAATAAAATGTTTAAATATAAATAAATAATAATAATAATAATTAATTAATTACAATAACTAAATAATAATTACTACTGTAAATCAATAAATAAAAATAAAATAAAATAAAATAAAATAAAGTTTTGCAATCATTTATTTTATCATTATAATTTTTTTTATTAATATTAAAACAAAAGATTATATTAAACTTTAAATTCTTAACAAAAATACTAAATACGTAGACAGATACATAATATGAGTAACCATCTCCCATTAGTTCCCCAAATAGTTATTACTGTAGGTGTGACGATACATGGTATATCAGTACATATCACCGCTCATAACACCTTGTTACACGTCTGTCCGGAACTGAATTCACTATACATTCCTTCCTACATATATCTCCATTGACCTTGAGCACGAGCATCTGAAGGGGAATCATTCACTCCCCCAGTGAGGGTAATCAATGGCGTGTTGGAATTTGTAATTAATTTTTAATTTCTTAACATATTACTTCCAAAACATTAATTACTATTATTGTTATTATCAAATTATTAATATTTTTTTAACAATTTTAAAATATTAATATATATATATTGTCTAATTACATTCTTTAAATTCTTAACATATTACTTTCAAAACACTAATTTCTATTATTATTATTATTATTATTATTATTATTATTATTATTATTATTATTATTAAATTAATAATTTTTTTTTTTTTTTCTTTGACAATTTTAAAAATATTAATATATATATACATTGTCCAATTACAATCTTCATAATAAAGTGTAATATTAATTTTTAATAATAATCTATTTCTGTGATATATATAACTCATACTTTATGAATTTATTTAACAATTAAATATATTTTAAAATACTTTATAGAATTAAATATTTAAAAAGTATAAAATTATACCAATTTATTAATTTCATTTTTTTTCCTAATTATTTATGTTTATGATAATCTATTGAAAAGAAATACTTATTTTACTTGATTTCATTATAAATATTTAAATTAATTTTTGATAATAAAATATAGATTTAGGGAAAAAAAGGAATTAATAAACTAGTATAATTTTACACTTTATAATTGATTTCATTTTAAATATTATAGTAATTTTTGATGATAAAATTATTATTTAGGAAAAGTGGAATTAATAAATTAATAAATTGGTATAAATTTACACTTTCAAACTATTTAATTATTTGAAATATTTTAATAAATATATTTAATTATTAAATAGGAAAAATGGAATTAATAAATTGGTATAAATTTACACTTTCAAACTATTTAATTATTTGAAATATTTTAATAAATATATTTAATTATTAAATAGGAAAAATGGAATTAATAAATTGGTATAAATTTACACTTTCAAACTATTTAATTATTTGAAATATTTTAATAAATATATTTAATTGTTAAATAAAGTTATATAGTATTAATGATATCTTAGAATATATTATTATTAAAAATTAATAATAAAAATTAAGAAAAAAAAATTTAATAATAATAAACTTTTTTTATATGATACTTTTTCTTTTCTTTTATTTTTTAATTTGTTATTAAGATGTCAATTGAGATAATTAATAAAAATAATTTTTTTTTCCAATTAAAATAAATATTTCTATAAACTTTTATTATATATATTATTAATCAAATAATATTATTTTTTAATAGTTAAGGTTTATATTATATAAAAATTTGTTGCATAATATATATATTTAATATTTACATAGAAAAGTATAATTTATTATTCTGTGAATCTATAATTTAAATATTATTTGTTTATTTATAATTCTAATTCTAAATAAAGAGTAATATTAATTAAGATTTATATCAAAGATTCTTTACAGCTGTGTGTTTGGATTAAAGTACTAAATTTGACTAAATAATAAAATTAATAATAAATAATAACATTTTAATGGTATCATTAATATCTAATGCTTCTATCTTCAAATTATTAAAAATACCTATATTATTATTAAAGTATGACCTTTTATTCTTATTATTACTAAATAAGATTATTATCAACTTTGTTTATTATACTTTTTATAAAATAATAAATATATATATATTCAATACATGAATATAAATATATTTTGATAAATTAGAATATTTATTTAAAAAATAGATATTATAATTCATCCATTCAAAAATATAGATAATTTAATATTATTAATCATTATTATTATAATTAAAATATTTATTTTTTTTTTTTTTTTTCAATTATATTAGGATTAGGCATAGATTTAACAAATATTAAAATTTTGAATTATTTATTTAAAGTATATAAAATAGAACAAATATATGACATAATTTGACATATTATATATTTATTTAAATGTTTTTATATTTATTTATTAATATATAAAAATAAATATTATAAACTACTATTGTTTTATTTATTAATAAATATTTATATATCATTTAAAACAGTATATTTATATGTGTATATATTTTCTGTATATATTATATCCCTTTGTAAAAAATATTTTAAATAAAATTTCATATTCATTTTTTTTCTTTTTATTTTTTTTTTTTCTGTATATATATATATAAATTAAGAAAACTTTAATAATAATAAAAAATATATGTATCAAAAAATTTTACAAAAAATGTTAACATATTAAATAATATTAAATAATTTTTATATACATTTTTTATATATATTTTATAATAAGAAAAATTATATATTTATATTTAATATTTTACATAACTATTAAAAATATTATATAGAATTTCTCTATGATAACGTTTATGTTTGATGTTTGATCAAATTGAAATATAAAACTTTAAAAAAAAAAAAAAAAAAGAAGTTTATTTTACATTACACATAAGGCAATACATTATTGATACAATTTTGTATTTATTAAGAAATAAAAACAAAAAAAAAATTAATGTACAAATAATAAATAATACTTGAAGTATTTATCCATCTATCAATATACATTATTTATACATTTATTTATTTATTTATTTATTTATGTATTTATTATTAATTAATAATAAATATTACTTTGGGATTTTTAAATTAAACAATAATTATTAAAATGTCTATTTTAATAATGTAGAATAATATTTAAATATTTAGATTATATTATAATTATAAATTAAAATAGAGAGACTAATCCTAAAATATTAAATAGTTAATATTTATAATATTACTTTACTGTATCTAATGAGTTGTAAATTTTAACTATTTTATTTTATTATATAGCAATTTGAATTATTATACTTTATTATTTTAATAATATATAATAAAACAGGATTAATCAAAAAAAAAAAAAAAAAAAAAAAAAAAAAAAAAAAAAAAAAAACATTTTATTCTTTTATGTTTTACTAATGTACATTAATAAAAGATTTCACTGGCTATTATAGACATTTTTAAAATCTTTTTTTTTATTATAATTATTATAATTATTATTATTAAAAAAATTGTTTTTTTTTTTTTTTTTTTTAATTTTATTTTTATTTATTTATTTATTTATTTATTTATTCTGAGGTATATTTTAATATCAACTAACCTTAATTATATATATTTTGAAAATACTTTTTCTTAAAAAACTTTATATTCAATCAATTTCCATAATTACTATATATAGAAATTATTATGTTCTTGTGGAAAATTTAAAATTCTTTTAAATGAAAAGAAAAAAAAAAAAAAATTCATAAAATATTATTGGTAACATATTAAAAAAAGATAATTTTATATATATATATATTTTTATTAAATAATGAAAATAAGAAAAATACTATAATGAGTTTTCTTAAGAGAGATAAAATTTAAATATAATAATATAAATAAATAAATAGACATAAAATGACATTAATATTAAAATAAACCACTATGGATTTAAAACAGGTGTAATTTTAAATAAATAAAATGATATAAAAAAAATAGATATATAAAATAATAAAAAAAATAAATAATAAATAATATTTTGTAAAAATAAATAAATAAATAAATAAATAAATAATATTAATTAATTACAAAAATTAATTTATTATTTATTATTTATAACATAATCCTTGGTCAACACTATCTTTGATTTTTTTTTTTTTTTTTTAATATCTTCTAAAAGTATTTAATAATTAAAAATTATTTATTAATTTATAATAATTTAGGTGAATTAAAACTAACAAAAACAAATAAGTAAACAAACCACATGAATTGACAAATTTTTCATTATTATTATTATTATTATTATTATTATTATTATTATTATTATTATTATTATTATTATTTTATTAATTTCATTTCATAAAATGTTATTAAATAATTGATTCATTAATATATAAAATAAAATAAAAAAAAATTTTTTTTTTTATTGAATACGTGTTTATTTTTTCCTAATTAAAAAAAATAACCATAGGATTATTGGAAAAATAATTTGAAAAAAAAAAAAAAAATAAATAAATAAATAAATTGAAAAATGAAAAATAAAATAAAAAATTATATTATAATTATTATTAATTATAATTATAGTTTTTAATTAATTTGGTCTAAATAAAAATTCACCAATTTTATTTAACAATTTAAAGTTTTATAGTTTTTATTAATACCATCCCATTCTATTATTGCTATATTTTTTTTTCTTTTATTATTTTTATTTTTATTTTTTTTTATTTTATATATTAGTAATTTCGTTTTTTCATCATATTTTTACTTTTATTTATATTTTTTATTATTTGGTTTTAAAATTCTATTATCTCATTTTTAAATCAGATTAATAATTAATTAATCAAAGAGAAATTTAGTATAATTTTTATTGCTAATTTAATTTCTATTTTATTTAAAATAGATTGTTAATCTAAAAATATTTTTTTATAATTTTCTTTTTATTTAGTACTGATGTGTTTTATACTTTTTTTTCATTTTCATTTTTACAAAATTAAATATATTAACTATTTGATTAATATCTTATATTGAAAGCATTTTATTAAGTAAACAAAATATTTATTTGTTTTTTTTGGTTAGATTTTGTATATCAAAAAAGATCTAATAGTGGATATAATTAAGAATGAAGTTAAAAGATATTTTATAATTTTTATATTAAATATTATCTATTGTTATAGTAAAATGGATATCTTAATATTGATTAGATTTATGACATTAATAGTAATCAACATAAATATAAATATGACCTGTACCTATTAAAAATAAATAATATTCATCTATTTTTTGTAATTCTTATAATCATAATCTTCAAAAGATATCGATATAAATATTTTCTATGTCTATTATAATAACTATTATAATATATTTAATTTTTATAAATAAAAAACATCATCATTAACATTAAATATGGATATAAACATGGTCAGTATCTGTTAAAATAATTAAAAAAATACAATTTTTTAAAATACAATAGTATTGATCATCATCAAATATAGATACAAATATAATCTATATTTATTAAAAATAACAAAGTGTATATCTATTTTTTAAAAAATATTAATCATTATCAAATATTGATACAAATATAATCTGTATCAGTTATTCAAATATCTAATTTCTAATATAAAATAATATTATTAACAATCATCAGATATAGATACACATATAATCTGTATCAGTTATTCGAATATCTAATTTCTAATATAAAATAATATTATAAACAAATATCAAATATAGATACACATATAATCTGTATTAGTTATTCGAATATATTAACAATCATCAAATATAGATACAAATATAAGCTATATCTATTAAATGAGTACAATAAAAAAAATATTAATAATCATTGAATATAAATATAACTTATAGTCACTGAAATATATTTAATTTTTATAATAATAATATCAACAATCAAATAAATATATGAAAATATTTTAAATTTTAATTTGTTATTTAATATATTCATTATAAAAAATATATAGAAAACTAGTTCTCCTTTTTTTTTTTTTATTCAAAATAGTAATAAGACATACATAATATAAAATATATTTCAAATATATTCTTTAAAATAAAAATATTTTATACTAACCTTTAATAAAGAATCTTTAATAAATTATTATAAACTTTTAAAATAAAAATATATATTTCTATTATTTGATTTAATATCATTTTATTTAATTTATTAAATAAACTGATATTTTTATTTTTAAACAAATATATATATATACATACATATAAAATAATCGGTTCCAACCAAATGGTGATGAAGAAAAAAAAATATTACAATATATTTTATTATAAATAATAATAATTATCTTATAAGATTTATTATCATCGCTTAAGTGATAAGTGATATATAATCTATAATCTGGTTATTTTTATTTTATTTGTATATTATTTTGTTATTATTTTTTTTTTCAAAAGAATTTATTTAAAACGTTTTTTATATAAATAATTTAAATAGAGTCACAAGTTATCACTTTAGTGGATCATCCTTTTTTTCGACAAATTAAATTAATTAAAAAAAATAAACATTTTTTTTTTATTCTAAAATAATTATATACAATAATATTTAATAATGTAGTATTTTCAATAATTTTATAATATTTAAAGTTAATTCTATGAAAGTGTAGTTAATATAAAATTCAATAAAAAAAAAAAAAATTTTTTTTTTAATAATTAAATATATAATTCATTTAAATAATTGAATAGATATCACCAAATTTTATATAATATACAAAGTTTAATATTAATTTTTATTTTTTTATATTATTAACTAGTATAAAAAGAATCATAGTAATGACTATAATAATATACAATATAAAAAGTTGTGATTATTAATCACAATCCTCTTAATAAATTATTGTAGTATTAATAATTATCATAATAATAATTATAATAAAAAGTATTTGTAATTAACAATAATTTTTAAATAATAAATTAATAAACTAATAAATTATAAGTAAATAAATAAATAATAAATATAATAAATTATAATTAATAATTAATAATTAATAATAATAAATTATAAATTATACACACTTTTTTTTATATTATAAAATTTACATTTTTTATTTATATTTATTTATTACTATTATTACTATTATTTATTATTTATTATTATTTATTATTTATTATTATTTATTATTATTTATTATTTATTATTTATTATTATTTATTATTTATTATTCAATTATTTATTTCTTAATTCTTAATTATTTATTATTATTTATTATGTAAATAAATATTTACATTTATTAATGCATTAATATTAATTATACATAGAAATGTATGTAATTTATATACTAATATATATAAACATAATTTATAATACATTAGGAGTATATTATAATAATTATAATTTAAAAAAAATTTATATTAATCATTTGTATTTTTTATAAATTTCCACAAATTTAAAATAGAAAAAAAAAGAATTAATTTTATTGTTTAGTTTAGAGAATAAAAATAGTTATATTAATATATATTATAATATATAGTTAATACATTTTTATTATAATTTAAAATTATTAAATAATTAAATATCCTAAATAATAATTAAGTAGAACTATGTAATATATTAAAAATACATTGTAATTATATAATTAAATTTAGGTATAAAAAAGTATAAATTAAATAAAAATAGAATTGAAAGCAAAATATAATTTTGATTTAATTATAATAATTATTCTATTCAATATATTGGTTACAGTATATTTATTAGTATTGTTTTATATGTACAATTTAAAACAAAATTAAATTTTGCAATTGCTTCATATAAAAATCCTCGAATATCTAGTAATAGACATATATATTGATACATATATTAATAATATATTATTCAATTAATTTTATAAATTATATAATTATAATAAAAAATATAAAGTTAATAAAGTATAATAGATTAATATATCAATAATAAATTATAAATTAATATTCTAATATATAAATTACATAAATTAGATAATATAAACTAATAATATTTTAGATAATAAAATAGTTTGATAGTATAAATAAATATTTAATATATAAACCTTTCTAGTATAGATTAGAATTAATTTATTAATAATTTATTATATATTAAATACATTTTTTTATTATATATTTAATATTAAATATATTAAATGTATTTGAAGAATAGTTATATCTTAATTATTATAATATAGGATGTGTTATATATTATTTTATTAAATATAATATTTTATTATTAAATATCATAGGCTATAATATATTTGTTTAATAACTGACAAAATATATATTAATATTTGATAATATAAATAATTTATAGGATTATAAATAATGAAATAATATAAATAATATAATATAATATAAATAATAAATATAATTTATAAATTAGATGTGAATTATAATTATATTAAAATTTTATAATTATAATTAATAATAGAAAATTTTATTTTTAAAAAAAAAATTATTTTTTATTATTATTACTATTAATTTTATTTTAACCAAATTTTATTATTAGATATTAAATAATAAATAATTTTTTTTTTTTTTAGATATTAAATAATAAATAATTTTTTTTAATATTTTTTTTTTCATATTTTTTTATTTTTAAAAATATTAATTTATTTATTTATTATATATTAATAAAAGATTAATAATAATTTATTAATTGCTTTATTTCACTATTCGTTTATTAATAATAATATTTAATAAAAGTAAATAAAAATAAAGTAGAAAAAATTTTTTAAACCATATTTTTTTTTATTTTGTTGAATATATTTGTTTTTTTTTTTTTTTTTTTTTTTTGTAAAGAAAGGTTTAATCATTTTACTTTTTTTTTTTTTTAAATAGTTTAAATAAGATTGATAAAAAAAAAAAAATTAGTAAATTTGTTGAAAATAATAATATAAATTGAAATTAAATATATAAACTAAAAAAAAAAAAAGGAATCATACTTTTTTGTTTATCTTATATACAAAGAAAAAAAAAAAAAAAAAAAGTAAATTAAAATTTTTAAATAATAAATACAATTAACGATCGAAACAATTTGTCATATAAAAAATTAAAGCAAAAAGTAAAATTAAAGCAAAAGAACAAATAAATATAATAATAAATTAATAAAAATTATTAATTAATAGACAGATAAATTGCGAATAAATCAATCTAAATTTTAATACTTTTTATTTTATTGTAAATATTTTTTTTTAAATATTAAATAAAATTTGTAAATTTTAAATAAAAATCAAAATAATTAAAAAAAATAAATAATAAAAATAAAAAGCAATAATCTTTTGAAAATTTATTCAGTAAAAAAGTAAGCAAGAATAAAGTGAATAAAAGTATAAGATTAATTAGTAGGTAAAATTGATGAAAAATAATAAACAATAATCAATATTTTAATAATTATTTAATAAATTTTAATAAATAAAAGAAATAAATATTTAAACAAATATTTAAATAATAAAGTAGGAAAATAAATCCAAAGAAATATTTATGAAACAATAAAATTAATAGAAAACAAAAATGAAATTTTGAATAGTCAAAAGTAATAGATTAATAAAGTTTAATAAAGAAATATTTAATAAATAATGAAAGATAAAAGATAATAATAGTTAATAGATAATAAATAAATATTAAAGAAATTTAATAGTAAATAGAAAATAAAGATCTTATAAAGATAGTGATAGACAAATAAAAGAAATAATGAATGAAATCTAAATGTTTAGATAATAAAAATAGTATAAAATAGAATAAGGCGGGATAAATAAAAATTTTAAAATATATGATAAAAAAATATGATTATTGTAAAAATAAGAAACATCAATAAAATAATATAAACAAAATATAATTTTTAATAAATTAATATTATTATATTAACAAAATATATAAATTAATTAAAATTTTAAAAATAATAGTATTTTAAATCAAAATATTTTTTGTAAAATAAGATGACTTTATATCGTTTAGTCGTATTAGGTGATGGTGGTGTTGGTAAAACTGCTCTTACCATCCAGGTAAATTTTTAATTATAATTTTAAATATTTTTTTTTTAAAAATAATACATCTTACTAATAAACATTTTTAAAATGTATTTTTTGTAGTTGTGTTTAAATCATTTTGTTGGTAAGTTAAAATAGAAAAAGAATAAAATATTAATTAATATAAAGAAAAATGGGATAAAGAAATTAATATTAATAATACTTTAAATGAATAAATTTAAATTTAAAAATTCCATATTATTGTTAAAATAGAAGTAAGTTATTTAACAAAATAATAATTAAATTTTTTTTGAATAAAATAAGTATTAATATGTAAATTTTTAAAATATATTTAAAATAGACTTACGATCCAACTATCGAAGACTCTTATAGAAAACAGGTAGTTATAGATGACCAACCGTGCATTTTAGAAGTTTTAGATACTGCGGGACAAGAAGAATATACGGCGTAAGTATTTAATATAAAATAAAATATTTATAATGATCAAAAAGTTAATCAATATCTATATATATATATATTTTTTTTTGGAAAATATTAGTTTAAGAGATCAGTGGATTAGAGATGGTGAAGGTTTTCTTCTCGTATATAGTATTATTGCAAGGAGTACATTCGAAAGAGTTGAAAAGTTTAGAAATCAAATTTTAAGAGTAAAAGAAACTGATAGAGTACCAATGGTTTTAGTAGGAAATAAATGTGATATAATCAATAAGAGAGATATTTCAAGAGAAGAAGGTTATTTCTTAGCTAAAAGATTGCAATGTGAATTTATTGAAACTAGTGCAAAAACTTGTGCTAATGTTGAAAAAGCATTCTATACTGTAGTTAGATGCATTCGTGCTCAAAGAGGTGGCGTTGTAAGAAAAGAAGGTGGTAGTGGTAGTAATGGAAAAAAATGCAGTATCCTATAAACTATTTCAAAATTATATCTACCAAAATTAAAAAAAAAAATAAAAAAAACAAAGTAAATATCAGAATAAAAAGAAATAATTAACAAGCTAACAAACGTAAAATAAAAATAAAAATCAACAAAATCAAACAAATCGAATTATTAAAATTTTTTACCATCAAGGATATTTATAATACTTTTTTTTTTTAAAAAAAATTAATATTATTTTTATATTTTAAACACAATAAAGTCTTTTTATTATTATAATATATAAATATTATTATAATTATACTCTAATCCATAAATTTTATTTTCAATTTATAGTTTTATTATTATATTAATTAAAATATTATGGAATAAAGGAAGATTTTGAAAGGTTTATAAATTAAAAATTATAAAAATTTATTATATATTTTTCTTTATTTTATTTAACACTTTTCCCTTAAATTATTATTTTTATTATAGTTTTTTTTTTTTTTTTTACTTTTAATAAGTAAGAAAATATATATATAATACTAAAATAATAATAATAAAAGGAGAAGTGATAGTTTAGGAAAAATATTATTTTTTTAAAAAAAAAAAAAAAGAAGGAAAAAAATTTGTTTATATTTGTATTTTTTATATTAAACTTAAAAAAAAAAAAAAATTCTAAATATAACCATAATATAATCAAAAAAAAAAAAAAAAAAAAAAAAAAAAAAAAAAAAAAATTAAAATAGAACAAGAAAAAAGAATTAAGAAAGGTTGAAAGGGAAGAATTTTAAGATAATATGAACTATGTTTATAAATAAATAAAAAATAAAAAATAAAAAATAAAAAAATGTAATGTTTATTTTCAAGCTTTCTTTATTTCGCTTTTCTATATCTTTTTTCCTTCATTTTTTTTTTTTTTTTTTTATGTTTTTTTTTTTTTTTTATGTTTTCTTTTATTTTGAATTTAACTTAAAGTTTTTTTAAAAAAAATTTTATTTTTATAAATTAATCTTAAGCAAATCACTCTATAAAATAAAAATAAAAAAAATATATAAAATATATATATATATATATAAAATTTTTATATTAATAAGTTAAGTCTAAGTAAATTTTCGAAATTTTTATTTTGAATTTATTTTAAAAATATAAAAAAAAAAAAAATTCATATATTTAATTTATATAGATAATAATTTTATAATTAATACAAATATTTTAATATATTTAAATAATGTAAATTTTTTTTCTTTCTTTTTTGATTATTTATATTAAGAGAAATAATATAGTATATCTCAGGATTTAATATAAACTTTTAAAAAAAAAAAAAATATATATATATATATATATATTATGAATATTATAAAAAAAAAAAAAAAAAAAAAAAAAAAGAGAAAAGAGAAAAGGTGGATGTTATTTTATGTGAATATATTATAATATTTAATGTTGCCCACGGTCATGAAGACTCTAAAATATAATTTATTAGATTTTATAACCGACTAAAAAAGGATAAATAAAATAAATGATTTTATTAAAGTATTTAAAAAAATTTTTCTTTTTTTTTTTTTTTTTACGCCCAAATTGATTACATTACATAATTATATTAATATATTGATATAAATACATAAACAAAAAAAAATTTTTTTAAATATTATTAAAATATTGTAAATATACATATTTTTTTAAAAAAAATATGTATTTGTAAAGTGTTAAGAAATGTAATTGTGATCTAATAATTTCAATATAGATTATTTATTTATACTTAATATGGTTTATATTTATATGTATTAAATTATATGAATATTACATGAAATGAGAATATTAACAATTTAACAAAATATAATAAATAAGATTTATAATATTTAATATTTATCGTTTTTATAATTTATTTATTGTGGCGTTTAAATATTCTAATATATAATGTATAAGTATAATGTAGTTAATATTAAGATAGTGTTATGTATTTCGGAAAATGTATTAATGTATTACTAATTTTCAACACCACATTTTACGAAATACATAAAAATAATAGTAGTAGTAATAAATAAGTATAATAAAAAATAAATATAAATGTGTTAATAATAGATAAGATTTTAAGTATTTTAGACATTAAATGAAATATTTTTAATAACACTTTAAAATTAAAAAAAAAAAAAAAAAGATTTAATTGGCCGTATAAATATTCATAGTAATTATATATAAAAATGTAGAGCAGAAAAAAATATTTCCTAATATAAATATTAAATACTGTATTTTGGCACAATAAAATGAATTATACTATAATGAAGAAGTAAAATCTAATAATATATATTATTCAGGATTTACAAAAAAAATATTTTGAACTTGACTTTTTTGTAAATCTTGAATATATAATTGATATTAAGTATGAAACAAATAATAATGACCAATTTATGAAAATTTTAGTATTTTTGAATTAATATAACAATATAGAACATATAGCAAATAATAAGCATAAAAGTAAAAAAAATATATTTTTTCTAAAACTTTTACTTGAATATTTTATTTTTAAAAAATATCTTATTTTTAAAGAATATTTTATTTATATATTTATTTTAAAGATATATAAATTTTTTAATTTTAATTTTTTATTAATAAAAAGAATATTTTTTTCTTCTTAGAATATATTTTTAAAAATATTTAAAGAATATTTTTTTTTTATATTATTAAGATTTATAAATCCTTTTAATTTTAAATTTTATGAATATAAAAATAATAAAAAATAATATATCATGTATTATTAAAAAATAAATCTTTGAAAATAAATAAAAAAAAACTTTGTAAAAAAGGAAAAATATTTATTCTACAATTTTTTTGTCACAATATAATGAAAATTTTAAAGAATTTTTTTATATTTTTATATAAACCGTTTGTGTAAAGATAAAGGTGATTTAAATTATACTAAATAAATAATTAATTAATAATTTTAAAGATATATTTTAATATTTTTTTGTTAAAATAATAATAAAATATTTAATAATAT
>JACVTC010000132.1:310000-315000 GCA_016946835.1 Neocallimastix lanati (nom. inval.)
ATATAAAATTTATTTAATTTATTTTCATCATATTGTTATTTATATTAATGATAGAAGATATATATATGAATATGAATATATATACTAACAATGAAATACAGTATTCTTTTGAAATTTTTCGAAAGTATCACTAAATTCATTACGTTTTGCTTGCCTTATAAACCATTCAATTGGCGAAGTATTATTACCAAATGAATATACCTTATTAGTATTATTGCTTGAATTTGTCATGAATGAACTTGTTAAAAGTTTTGTTTGTTGTACAGGTTGTGAATTCATATTATTAAATGAAGATTGCTGTCCATACATTTTTTTATTTTGGAATTGTATTAATACATTTTCAAATCCTCTAAACTTTGGTTGAGGAATTGCTTTAAATAATATATATACACATATATATATATTAATTAAAATAAAAAATATAAATATAAAAGAATAACTTTTGAATAATAATAAATAATGTCTCATACTTATATTCATTGGAAGATTTGACACATTGTACCCCTGTTGTGCTAATGCAATAAGTCTAACACCAAGGAAAAATTCGGCTTTACTAATTGACTTTACATTATTAGGATTGGACAATCTCCAAATTTCTTCTAAGCACTAAAAAATAAATTAATTAAGAAAAATAAAAATAATTAATAAATAAATAATAATAATAATAATAAAAAAAAAAGACAACTATAATTATAATAATAACAACAACAACAACAACAATAATAATAATAAATAATAAAAAAGAATAAATTAAAAATAAAATAGTACAAAATACAAAAAAAAAAAAAAAAAAAAAAAAAAATTAATAGCGAACAATAATAATAATGTTATTTATAATTGTAAATTTAATTTATTATATATGTAAATTTTATTTTTTATCTATAAAAAAAAAAATTTTGAAATTATTATTTTAATGTTTTATTTACTTCTCTATTTTAAATTATTTAATTTTTTAAATATTTAATTATTACAAAATAATTTTATTTAAAGTAATATTTATAAAAAAAAAAAAAAAAAGGATAAAAGTATAATAATAAAATTAAGTTTACTTGATTGTTTAAATTTGAGGCTTTATAGAAATTAACTATAATATGTTCTGGTAACACTTGAGCATTTGAATTTCCAGAGAGTGTATTCCAATATTCATTATAAAGATTTATTTCGTCTTGAGAAGGTGGTGCTTGCATTTTAGTTTTAATTAATTTATTATTTTTTTAATTCTTTATTTTCTTATATTAATATTTTTTTATTTGTTGATTATTTTTATTTTTATTTTTTTTTTAATTCTGTAATTTCATAATATTTATTTACTTTTTTATTAAATTTTATAAATTTTGTTTTTTATATGAATATAAATTGTTTATGTATAAATTTTTTTATTATAATAAAATTAAATATTATTTTAATTTATTATATTATTACATAAAATTATGTATGATACATGACTTAAATTAAAAAATTATAAAGAGTTGATATTAAAATTTTATTTAAAATATATATAGATCATATTTTATAATAAATATAAATTATTTTTTTAATATTTTTATTTTTTATTTTTTTATTTTATTATTATTATTTTTTTTTTGAATAAAATAAAAAACAATAAATATATTATTTTATCTATCAGAGTAATACATTGAATTAGGTCAAAAATTTAAATTTCAATAAATTATTATTTAATTTAGTTGATTAAATTTTAAAATAATACCAAAATGATGCTAAATATACATATGGAAAAAGGCTATTTAAAGCGAGATTTGACAGATAGTCAAAAAGAAAATCTTATTTATTATAGAGAAAAACAATTAAAGGAAGTAGCAGAACCAAAAGTAGAGAAAAAATCGAAAAAAGTAGCTTATTTTTATAATTGTAGATTTCAATGCTCTTAAAAGAATATTATTATAACTATATAATATAATTTTAATATATTAAATTAATTATATATATATATATATTTTTTTGTCATAAAAATGATAAATATTTTATATATAAATAAATATTAAAATAATGAAAATTCATTAAAAATTTAATTATAATAGCTGATATTGGTTACTATGATTTAGGATCAAATCATCCTTTAAAACCTTATAGATTACGTATGACTCATACACTTATTATAGAGTATGAATTAGGTTATCATATGGATATATTGGTATTTTTTTTTTTTTTTTTTTTTAATAAAAATAAAAAGAATAATATCATATAAATGTTTTTTAAAATTATATTAAATTTATAAACTAATATTAATGAATAATAAAAAATTTAATATAAAATAATCCATTATAATAGAAAGCAAAACCAGCAACAAAATTAGAATTAACTCAATTTCATTCTGATGAATATATAAATTTCTTATCAAGTATAACACCTGATAAAGTTCAACAAAATACAGACAATTTAATTAAATGTACATATTTTTTAAATTTTACATTTTTAAAAATATATATAATAATGAAAAAAAGTTAATAATAAATATAAATTCAAAAGATAATTTAGGAATTGATAGTCCTGTATTCGATGGTGTTTATAATTATGCAACTTATATTGCTGGAGCTTCTATTGGTAAAAATTTTAATAAAATTTTGTTTTATAATAAAATTATATTACTTTTTGTTTTATTCTTTCAATTATAATGTAATGATTTAATTAAATGAAATGATAATATTAATATAATAATAAAAAAAAAAAAAAAAAAAAAAAAAAAAATAGAGGCTGCAGCCAAATTAAATCAACAAAAAGCGGATATAGCTATTAATTGGGCAGGTGGTCAGCATAATGCAAAAAAAAATGAAGCAAATGGATGTTGTTATATAAATGATGTAGTTTTAGCTATATTAGAATTGTTAAGGTAAAATTATAAATAATACATTTCATCTATAAAAATTGTTTTTAAATTTATAAATTGAATTAATAATAAAATATCTATTAATTATATATAGAGTTCATAAAAGAGTGCTATATATAAGTATGGATGTTCATCATTGTAATGGTGTTGAAGTAATTAATAAAGTTTTTATTAAATAACTTATTTAATTGATAAAATATGAATTAATCATTAATAATTCCTATTATTATTATTATATATAGGAAGCATTTTATACAACTAATAGAGTTTTTACTTTATCATTCCATAAATATGGAAATGTATATCCTGGTACAGGACATATAGAAGTAAATATATTTTCCTTTTTTTTGGTCTTATTATTATTATTATTATTATTAAATTTGATAAAATGTTTTAATCTTAAAATTATATTTTACTAAAATTCTTAAAAGGATATTGGTTTAGATGAAGGAAAAGGTTATTCAGTTAATTGCCCATTACAAGATGGTATTGATGACGAATCATATCAGCAAATATTTAAAGAAGTAATATATATTATATTATATTATATAATTGAAATCATAATTTTGGAAATATCGACTAGAATAAATAATAATAAACAATTTTTTTTTTAATTTAAATTTTAGATAGTGGAAAAAGTTAATGAATATTATAAGCCAGATTGTGTTGTATTGCAATGCGGCGCTGATATTATATCAGGAGATAAATTGGGTGGTTTTAATATAACAATTAAAGGTAATTTTTGTTGTTATTGTTGAATATTTTTTATTTTTTATAAATAAAAAAATATAATATTTATGATATTGTTGTTATTATATTAATTTAATTTATTTAATTCTTTTTTTTTTTTTTTTTTTTTTTTTTTTTTTTTTTTTATTAATTATCATTATTATTATTATTATTGTTTTTCTTAAAAAAAAAGGTCAAGGTGAATGTGTCAAAATGGTACGAGATTTAGATTTACCATTGCTTGTTCTTGGTGGTGGAGGTTATTCATTAAAAAATGTTGCTAGAACATGGACATATGATACTGCTATTTTAACTAATCGTGAAATAAATGATGGTATAAATAAAATTTTGGATATATTTAAATATTAAATTAATTAATAATTTATTAATTAATTATATTTTATTAATGTTTTTTTTTTTTTTTTTTTTTTTTTTTTTTTTTTTTTTTAATATATATTATTTAAATACTTTTTTTTTTTTTTTTTTTTTTTTTTTTTTTTTTTTTTTTATAAATATACAGTATTACCAATTCATGAATACATAAATTATTATTATCCTGATTATAAATTAGATATTCAACCAAAAAATATGAATAATTTAAATACAAAACAATATTTAAAAACAATTAAGTAAATATAATTTAATAAAATAAATAATAAAATTTTTGAAAGTAATAAAAAATATGAATTTTTAATAAATAAATTAAATTATAATAATAGAAATACTATATTTGAAAATCTTGAAATGATACATAAAAATCCAACTCATTTAGATATTGATAAGACATTTAAAAAATGTAAGTTTTTTTTTTTTTTTTTTTAATAAAAATATTATAAATTATTATTAATAATTATATAATTATTTAAAAAAAAATTTTTTTTTAATAAAAATATTATAAATTATTATTAATAATTATGTATATTATAATTTAAAATTTATTATTTTTTAATTAATTATTAAAATAATAATATTTTTAATTATTTAATAATTAATTTTTAGATGAATATAAGAATATTAATATTAAAAAGAAAGAAGATAATATGACTATCGAAGAAGATAATGATGATAAATTGGATAATATATTTATTAACCCGGAAAAGATATATTCAGAATTAAGTCAAATTAAATATTGTGAATCCACCAGCTGGATTAATAGTCAAAACAAAAATAATTAATGAAATAAATAAGAAATTATATATATATATTTTTTTTAATATTTATTTTTATAAGTATAAATTAAATTATACTTTGTGTAATAAAAAAATTTGACGAATGAATAAATTAATAAATTAATAAATTAATAAATGAATATATGAATAAATGAATAAATAACTAATTTTATAATGTTTGTAAATTAATTACATCCAAATATATTAAATAATTTTATATTTTTGCGATTTGCTTTATTTTTTTTTTTTTATTAAAT
>JACVTC010000132.1:317500-345000 GCA_016946835.1 Neocallimastix lanati (nom. inval.)
TAATTTATTATAAATACTTTTATTTACATTTAATAACTATAATTTTAGAACTTTTCATTTAAATTTTTTTTTTTTACATCATAGTTTACTAATTAAATATTATATTACTAATAATTTAAAATCCTTCAAAAGGATTCATATCCTCAAAAGGCTTTTTATTTGGATTGGCACTTTGACGAGTGATATCAATATCCTTATTATTAATTTCAAGATCTGAAACGTTAATTTCTTTAAATAAATCAGCCTTGTCAGATTTTACACCCTTTGGATTGGCACTTTGACGAGTGATATCAATATCCTTATTATTAATTTCAAGATCTGAAACGTTAATTTCTTTAAATAAATCAGCCTTGTCAAGTTTTACACCCTTTGGATTAGCACTTTGACGAGTAACATCTATATCATTATGACCATCATACTTATATTCTACAGTTTCAACATTATCCATTTGAATTGGAGAAGAAGAAACCATTACAACTAAAGCAATTATAGTAATAATACTTTTAAAATTTATAAATTTCATTTTTTTTTTTTTACTATTATTATTTATTAATAATTATTATTATTTTGTGCAATAATATATTATAATGTTTATTATTAATAAAATTAATTATATTAATAAAGCATTTATTATAAATTATTTTTTCTTTAAATATTAATACTTTTAAAAATACCTGGGTTTTATTTTTTATTTTTTATTTTTTATTTTTATTTTTTTTTTTTTTTTTTTTTTTTAGTTTTGAATTATATTTAAATATTTTTTATTTTTTTTTTACAAAAAAAAAACATTAATTTTCATTTTATATATATAATAAAAAATAATTTTTATTTATATATATAAAATATAATATAATTATATATATATCATATTTTTTTTTTATTAAAAAAAAAAAAAACAAAAGTTAAATATATATTTAAAAAAAATAAAAAACAAAAAAAATTTTTTTATTGGTTTCTTTTTAATTTGAAAATTATAAAAATTTGATTCTTGTGTAATACGAAACTGTACCAAGGAAATTATTTTTTTTTATATAGTTTTAATTTAAAAAAAAAAAAAAAAAAAAAAGTAAAAGATCTTTTTTAAAGTTTAACTTTTTTTTTTTTTGTAGTAAAAAAAAACTTAAAAAATTAATATTTTAAGAACAAAAAAAATATAAAAATGTGGATATTAATTTTATATTAGGCTTGAAACATAATAATAATTAATTATGATATTGAATTTTATAATAAATAAAGATATAATAATTAATATGAACAAAAAAAAAAAAAAAAAAATCATAGTAAGAATTAAATTATTTTTTATTTAATTTTTGAAAATTTTGTAAAAGAAAAAAAATAAAAAAAATAAAAAAATTTAAATTATTATTTTATAAATTATTGTCATGTAATAATTTTATTTATTGTAATTTATATTCTAATATTATAGTATATAACAAAATAAGTTTTATCTAAATAATCCATGTAAAATTAACAATACTTATTGATATAAATTTATAAAAATGAAACTTAAAATAAAAGATTATCTATTAAAAGAATTCTTATAAAATCTTTTTTTTTTTAGGTAAAGAACTTAGGATATTTAAATATAAAAAAAAATATTTTTATTTGTTTATTTGTTAGTTTATTTTTTATTTTTTATTTTTTATTTTTATTATCATGATTTTTTTTTCTTTTAAAATAACAATTTAAAAAGATTTATTATTATTATTTAATATTTTTTTAATATGTGCAACTTCATTTAAAATTAATAATTATATTTGTAATTATTATTATTACTACAATTTTTTTTTATATAATTAAATTCATTATATCATCATTAAATAATCAAATAATGAAACTTATTTATTATTATTGTTATTGTTATTTTATTTTTTTTTTTTTGGTTATTAAATTTAGTTAATACCTAAACTCTTTAAGAAAGCTTCATTATTTGGCTCTCTACCTAAGAATTCCTTTAAGAGGTCCATTGCATCCTTGGAACCACCATTCTTTAAGATAATGTTACGGTATTTTTCTCCAATTTCTGGATTAAGAATTCCAATTGGCTTGAATTTAGAGAAGTACATATCAGCAGAGAAGACTTCACTCCATAAGTAACCATAGTAACCGGAGTCATAACCACTCATAATATGATCAAAGGTTGCTAATTAAATATAATAAAGTTAAATTTAAAACATTGAATAAATATGAATAAATATTAGATTATTAATTTTAATACATTATATAATATATAAAGCAAAAAATAAAAAATAAAATAAAATAAAATAAAAAATAAAATAAAATAATAATAAAAAAAAAAATAAATTAAAAAATAAAATAAAATAAAATAATAAAAAAATAAAATAATAAAAAAATAAAATAAGAAATAAAATAAAATAAAATAAAATAAAAATAAAATAAAAATAAAATAAAATAAAATAAATATAAAATAAAAATAAAAAAAATAAAAATAAAAATAAAAGTAGATAATTTTAATAAATGTAATTATTTTATATTATTAAAATAAATTTACATATTCCCCAGGTATCCTTCAAATTTTCAATTAAAACAATTTCTTTTCTTAAATCGTTCCAAATTTTATTTATATCTAAATTCTTATCTTCCTTTTCCATAGTGTGAAGCTTCATATCAACAGAACCAAAGAATATTTGACGAAGGTTAAGGATAGCTGCATTAACATTCTTTGTTTTAATTAAAGAATCAATTAAATTTCTTGGAAGTTTCTTATTTTTGTCTTGGTAATGATGGGAAAGTTTTTCTAAAACTTCTGGTTCCCAACACCAATTTTCAAGCTTAATTTTAATGTATTACATAAATTATAATTTAAAATAATAATTAATATATATATATATGAAATAAATATTTATATTTTATTATATTTATTACCATTTGGGATGGAGCTTCAACAAAATCACGTTCTACATTTGTACCATGGAATCTACTCCATTTAGTATGGGAACATATTTGATGGAATACATGACCTAATTCATGATAATAGGTAGTTACTTCATTATGCTTTAATAAGGATGGCTTAGTGGAAGTTGGCTTTGAGAAGTTAGCGACCTATATAGATTAATATAGATTAATTATTTAATAAATTAATAATTTTGCATTTTATTTTTCAAGCAATTTTTAGTTAAATATAAATTGAATATTACCATAGCAGCAACTGGGTAGACATGACTTCCATCTTCTTTATCGAAACCAGAAGCTAATCCAAAGCAAGCTGCATGAGTCTTTAATTATTATAATATATTAATATAAAAATAATATTATTATTTGTTAAATCATAGTAATCTTTTAAAAACCAAATAATTCTTACGTATTTTCCTTCACGTGGATATAAATCAAGATAAACCTATTAATAATAATAATTATAGTTTTAATTATAATAATAATAATAATAATAATAATAATAATAGTAATTAGTAATAGTAATAGTATTAATAGTAATTAGTAATAGTAATAATAGTAAAAAAAAAAAAAAAAAAAATAAAAAAAAAAAAGAAACAATATTTATTTTATAAGTTTAAGAATTTTTTATTTTAAATATAATATTAATAATTACAGTTCCCATATAATCATTGGTTTTTTTATCATAGATTTCTAATTGACGAACATCTGGATGCCAAACAACTGGGTTTTCAACTTCAACACATTTTAATGAGAAAATCTTCTCGTAAATTCCAAGCATTTCTTCAGTAACTTCGTTAATTGGAAGATATTGTTTAATTTCATCATCTTTAACAGCGTATTCTTTTTCAATTAACATTCTTTTATTATTGTAATTATAATTACCATTACATAATATTAATAAAATTAAAATAAATGTATTAATTAAATTTTACTATATATTAATGATAATATTTATTATTTATTTATTTAAAATATAAATATATAAAAAGTATTGATTTTTTTTTTCTTTTTTATAAAATAATACAATATATATATATATATATATATATATATATATTACCTGTTATAGTAATGGAAATCCCAATCATGAAGTTCATTATCAAATGGTTCATTTAATTCAGTTTTTTCAGCTTTTTTTAATTCTAATAACTTTTTGATTTCTTCTCTAGCTAATGGTTGAAGCTTTTCCTTTAAACCTTGTAAGAATTCTAAAACATTCTTTGGATTCTTAGCCATTTTAGTTTCAAGTTTAAAGTGACTGTGAGATGGATAGCCTAACATATTAGCAATCTTTAATCTTTGTTATTTATATTTTATTAATTAATATTTTATAATAATTATAAATAAATAAATAAATAAGTAAATAAATAAATAATTATAATTATAATAATTAAAATAAAATTAATATAATTAAAATTAAATAAAATTTCAATAAATATTACTGAATATAAATAATTAAATAAGATAATAATAATAATAATAATAATAATAATATATATATATTTATATAAATATATATTTGTATATATATATGTTTATTTTTTTTTTTTTTTTTTTTTTTTTTTTTTTTTTTTTTTTTTTTTTTTTTTTGATATTATGAATATTTAATAATACCTGAGTCCGAGAGCTTCTCTTAAACGATCAACATTTGGTTTACAACGTTGACTGTAGGTTTTCATCATAGTTTTTCTTGTATTTTCATTCTTAGCTAATTTTAAAATTGGGAAGTAAGATGGATATTTCATATCAACAACAAAAGCTTCTTCACCATCCTTTGTAGTTTTTTCTAAATCTTCAAAGAAATCTTCAGCAAGTCCATCTAATTCCTTTTTGGTGAAGACATAGGTAGTTTTGTCTTTGTGTATATATGTGTGTATAATTAATAATATTTATTTTATTTATTTATTTTATTAATTTATTTTATTTATTTATTTTATTTATTTATTTTATTTATTTATGTATTTAAGTATTTATTTAATTATATATTTCATATTATTTTATTATATATATATATATGTATATATTTATATTTATTTAATATAATAAATATTTATAATTATTTTAGAAATGATATTAATTATTATACAGTATCAATACTGTATAATAATAAAATAATATTATTACCTTCAGCAATACAACGGGAGAATTCAATACTTAAGTTAGTTAACTTCTTTTTAAGTTCTTTTAATTCAGCTAATTTATCATCTGGAAGAGCTAAACCATTTCTACGGAAATCAAGGTCGATTTTTTCTAAAAGTCTTTTATCTTCTGGATTTTCTGGAGCCTTAAACTTTCCATTCTTAATGTTTTCAATAACTTTAGCAACTTTCTGGTAAACCTTCTTGTTCATAGAACGTTCAATTCCAAATTCTTGTAACTTTAAAGAACATTCAGCAGAAGCATCTCTAATATCCTTATTTGGTGAAACATGTTGGAAGAAATCAATGTTATTTTCAATGATTTCAATTTCATTTTCCGTTTTATGACCAATGGGGACAATAACAGATTCGAATGAACATTCATCATCTGGAATTTCTTCAATTTGCTTATCGATTTTTTTACCATCTTCAATAATTTTATCTGTAAGCTTTCTTAGGTCTTCTGGAGTGTAAGACCAATTAAGTTGAGCTGGAGCTGTTGGATTAGTTATTGTGGAAACCATGTTTAATGGCTGGATAGGATTTATTATATAATTAGATAAAAATAAATGATTATTAGAATAATTATTAATATTGGAATGTAATTTTTTTATTTTTAAAGAATTTGTTGAATTTAATAATGAATATTGATTTTTTTGTGTTGTATTATTAATATTTATTCTGCTTTTTAGACAATTATTTAAAAATATAGAATTTGTTCTTGAATTTAAAAAAACATTTTTTAATATATCATTTGATTGCTTATTGATATATCTTTGACTAATATTAAACATTTTAATTTAATTTTCTATATATTGTTTCAATAAAATATAAATAAACTATAAATTTAATTTAAATAAATAAACATTTATTTATTTAACTATTATTATTATTTAAATTAAAACCATTAATAAGAATATATTTTTACAATAAATAAAAAAGAAATAAAATATATTAAGTTATTTCAAGCAATTTTAATTATATTAGAAATAATAAAAAAAATATACAAATAAATAAATTAATAAATAAATAAATTAATAAATTAATAAAAATATTACTTTATTGTGGGAAAAAAGTATTATTAAAATATTAAAGATAACGTAGAAAGAAATTATTATTAAAATATTAAAGATAAATCTTTTCATTATATTATTAAATTATTTTTTTTCATATATCATTAATATTACATTAAAAATATTAATTCAACAACAGTTATTCTTTATTCTTTATTATTCATTATGAGTTATTTATGTAAAAATAAAATATCATATAACCATTTTATTATATCGAGTATATTTAAATAATTATTATACATATACATAGATGAATCATTAATCATATATATCATAATATTTTAAAATAATAAATTTATTATTTATTATATTATTTTATTTTTTAATGAAAATTATAAATTTATTATTCATTTTTCAAATAAAAACTTCAAAAAAAAAAAAAAAAAAAAAAAAAAAAAATAGAAATTTATTATATTTTATTTTTAAAAAATAAAATAAAATAAAATAAAATAAAAATAATATAATATATTATAAAATAAAAAAAAAAAAAAAAAAAAAAAAAAAAAAAAAAAAAAAAAAAAAAAAGAAGTTATTATAAATTATTACCTTATAATATAAGTTATTTTTTTTTTTCTTTTATTAAAAGAATAAAACTAAAAAAAAATAAAATAAAATTTTGATTTCTATTTATATTTATATATTAACAACAATTGTCAAATTAATTTTAATTAATTTAATATTTCCAAATTAATATATATAATATCCATTTATAAAATATTTTTATAATTATATGAAAATTTTAATTTTAAAAAATAAATTTATATATGATATATGATATATGATATAAAAATTTCTTCACTCTTTTTTACACATCAGTAAATTATTAAATCCACTTATTTTTTTTTATCATTGATTTTAACTTTATTATTTTTGAAATTTTTATATAAAATAAAAAAATAGTAATTTATTTAGTTTTAATTCATATTTTATTATTATTATTTTTTTTTGATAAATATGTAATAAAATTTAAAATTTAAAAGTCGAATTAAATAATTTAATATATTTTTATATTTTCTTTTCTTTTTTTCCTTTCCTTTCCTTTTTTTTTTTTTTTTTTTTTTTTTATTAATACTGTGATATTTCTCTAAAAAAACTAGCATTTATTTATTTTAATTTGTAATTTATTTTTATTTACAATATTACTTAAATTTATATTTAAATTTTTCAATTTTTATTTTTCAATTTATAATTTTTATTTTATTTTACTTAATTTGTTTTCTTTAAATATTATTAGTATTATTATTATTATAAATTATTTAAATAATATTTTCGCTTTTAACGTATTATACATATATACATATATATGTATTTTTGTCTGTTTCTTTTTGTTTTTAATTTTTTATATTATTTCAATAAATTTTAATAAGAAAACTTTGCAATAATTGGCCAGTGATCCGTCATTTCTTCACCTCTTTTTTGACGAATAATGTCATACTTATGACATTTTAATGGTACTAATTTGTAATTGAATTCTCTACTATTATTTTCTTCTGATTGCTCTATAAGTTTCTTATTTAATGAATTTAATCCAAAAATATAGTCAATACGACCTTTTGCCCATTTAACAGTAACTAAAGAATTCTTAACATCATATGTATGATCCTTATCATCCTCTAAATCATAATGTTGAGTATAAAAATCAACTAATGGTTCAGTATCTTCACCTAATAATTTTAGTAAATGTGACTGATAAAGTTGATGATGTGCTGGAATATTCCAATCACCAACTAAAATTACACCAACTTCTGGTTTGACTTTTATATATATATATTGTTTTATTATTATAATAATGTACAAAAATGTTATTGATTAAAATAATAATAATAATAATAATAATAATAATAATAATAATAATAATAATAATAATAATAATAATAATAATAATAATAATATATGTAAATGTTAGATATGAAATGGTTTTTAATATATAATTTATGAATTATTTGTAAATTTTATATCTACTATTATTATTATTATTATTATTATATATAGATATAGATATAAATATATTTATTTATAAAGTTATATACATACTTTTCTTTTTAAAAATTTCAATTTGCTGTTTCAATATATCAGGTACGGTTTGATATAATGTTTTTTCAATATATTTACGAGCTTGTTGAAGTTGAATAATTTTATTTTTATTATCAAAAGCATCTAAATGGGTATTAAATACTAATAAATATCTTGATGTTGTATTTTTTTCTGGTGGTTCATTTGCATTTTGTGTTTCATCAATAATTTTAGTGCTATTATAGAAAAATTCGTCCATGGAGTAGAGGTGACCTCTAATACCTTTTTGTGAGTGAGTTGCAGAAACCTTATAGGTTTCTCTATCAGTCCATAATAATTTAATATCAGGTTTTTGAGCATAATATAAACCACCAGTTTTAGTAACAAAGTTTAAGACGGTATTGAATGCAGTATTTAATAATGGTTTTTTTAAATCTTTACGATTATCAAAAATTGTGGAATAGTTTTCTTTTAAATTAGAATTAAGTTCTGGCTTTTATTTTTAAAATAAAATATAACAATACATTTAAATAAATAAATAAATAATATAATATAATATAATAGTATTAGTTTATTTTTAATTTATATAAATTAATTTTTTATTTTTATTTAAAGAGTTGAAAAACATTTTGTTTTTCAAATCTTTAAATAGAATTATTTTTTTAAATTTAACAAAATATAATATATATATATTTTTATAATATATATAAAATACAAATATTTTATATTTATTAAAAAAAAATAGGCAAAAAAAATAATAATAATAATAATATATATATATTATATTTAATAATTATTAATTATTAATTATTAAATATTAAATGGTAACTACATTACAATTCCAACACCCCAAACTTCTTGTAACATAATAAAATCTGGTTGGTGCTTATTATAAAATTCAGAAATTTTTAAAGCTCTTCCTATTGGATTAGTTTTAAATTTTGACCAAAAGGATGGTATTAAATAAGTATTTAATGTGGAAAGTGAAAATTCTTTCAATGAATTAGAAATGCTCATTTTATAGTTTTAGATATCTATCACAAAAAAATTTCTTTCCTAATTATTATTAGTTAAAAATATATATAATTGTTCTATAATTGTTCAAATAAATAAGTAATTTTTTCATAATTAAAATATTATCAATGATAATATTACCTTAGAAATTTACAAAATTATTATTATAATTATTTTTTTTTTCTAGTAATTATAGATAAAAAAATTTTTTTTTTTAATTAGAAAAAAATTTCACTATTTATTCAATTTTAAATTAATTTGTTATTATTACATTAATTTATTTTTTATTAAAATATTTATTTAATACAAATAATATAATTATTTTTATTTTTTTTTTTTTTTTTTTTTTTTTTTTAAATTTTAAATAAACAATTTTAAGATACGTTAATTTTGCATTTTACTACGTTTAAAATACATTTTTAATTTTTTTTTTTTTTTATATATATATATATATAAGTTTTTTTTTTATAAAAAAATTGAAAATGGTCTTTACCACCAACTTGATATTAATGGTAAATGTTTATTATTACAATTAAATAGTTTATACAAATATTAATTTAAAATAAAAATTTATATCTAAAGAATAAAATTTGTTCTTATTTTCAATTATTAATGAAATAAATGAATACTTAACATATTTGATAGTATATATTTCGTAATCATATTGCCGAACATTTGATTAGTAATCACTTTACATAAATGCTCTTCATTTTTTCCTTTTCTTTTCTACATTTTTTATTTTATTTGAAATAACTATTAAAATATTATTTGAAATATTCTTTTTATTAAATTGCCATTTATATAAATACATATTTATCTATTTATTCCATTTTTTTTTTTATTTATTTATTTCATTTTATACTACAAAGTGTTTTTGATACGTACAAAATACACTATTAAAATATTAAAAGTTCCATTCTGTTGTTAATGAAAAACATTAACTTTTTTTTTTTTTTTTTAATTTATTTTTTTAAAGATATATCAAAAAAATAAAAATTTTAGTTCATTTATTATTATTATTATGATTATTAGTATTTATTGTTGTAATTTTTATTATTATTATGGTTATTATGATGTATTAAAAAAAAAAAAAAAAAAAAAAAAAAAAAATTCATATTAATAATAATATCAATATTGAAAATTATGCTTGAAATATTTACTAATAAAAATACATTAAATTTTGAAATTATATAAAATCTTTTTATTATCAAAAATTAAAATTAAAAAAAAAAAAAAAAAAAAAAAAAAAAAAAAAAAAAAAAGAAAAAGGAAAAGAAAAAATATATCTATTATTTTATATAAATATTAAGAATCAAGAGATATTTAAATAATTAAAATAACTAATTTCAATATTTTAAATAATTGAAAAATATTGTAAAATAAAAACTTTCTTTTTATGAGTCCATGGTATATTTTGATTAATTTAAAATATCCATTTTAATTTTCATTATTAATTTTATAATGTTAAAAAGGATATGAAAAATGTTAATTAAAATTTAATAATATTTTTTAATGTAAATATGAAAAAACAAAAATAAAAACAAAAACAAAAACAAAAACAAAAAATTATTATTATTATTTTCTTATTTATTATTAAATCAAATAATAAATCTATTTTTTTTTTATTTTATTTTTTAATTTTTAATATAATATATGAATTTATTATATGGATTTGATAATATATATATTTTACATTTTTTATTTTGTTTTTAAATTATGTTCACTAAATTGAAAAAAAAAAATATTTATAATAAATTATTGATAAAGTATATTACAACAAATATTATTGATTTATAAATAATGTAGGCATTAATATAATAATATTGTTAATTAAATACGAAATTACAAAATAATTTCTTTTTATATCTTTATAAAATTATTTTTTAATTTTTAAATAAATAAATAAAAAAATATATTTATTAATTTTTAAAATATTCTTTTTCAAATTTCCTTCTTATATTAACTACTTGTTCATATGTATGAAAATCAAGTCCATCAACACATCTACTAATATTTGCTTTTAATATTATTCCATTATTATTAATTTTAATTCTTGAATTAAACTTTTTTGATAAATCCACATTATTATACTCTACTATATCTCCAATAAATTGTTGAAATGATTTTAAACGACCAGACCAATTTACTAAATTTTGAATATCTACTAGTAATTTCGAATTGGATAAAGGATGTTCTAATAATGCTAAATTTTCTTTAAAATTCACATTTATTAATCTATTTTTTTTGTAAAACCAGTTATTATATTTATATTTTTTTAAAAGTAATCAAAAAATAAATAAATAATAAATAATAAAAAATAAAAAAAATAAAATAAAATATAAATTAATTCAATTATTTTTTAAATTTCATTTAAAATACATATTAGAAAATCTATACAATATATATATATATATATGTATATTTATTATGATTATTTTGAAAAAAAAAAAAAAAATAATAATCGTAAAATAATGAATTACTTACTTTCCCAATACCCTTACAGTATTACCTATATATTTTTTTGGTTCTTTTTCTAATTCATTTATATGAACAATCTTCCCAAATTTATGATTATTATTATAATTAAAATTAGTATTCATTTTTTACTTCTTAAATTAATTTTCATTTTTTTTAATATAGAAAAACAAAAACTTTTTTTTAAATTTTAAAATTTAAAAATTTTAAAAAAAAAAATAAAAAAAAAAAAAAAAAAAAAAAAAATTGATATTAAAATTTAATTCAATTTGTCAATATCCAATTAAGGTAACACAAATTTTCTTTTTATTAATTTATATTTATTTTTTTTTTTATTGAAAAAATACTTAAAATATATTTAATATTATTTATAAAAAATAATTTATTATATTTTTATTTTATATTTTTATTTAATATTATAAAAAATTAATATAATAGAATTTTATATAATAATGGAATTTTGTATATTCAATTTATATAATACATATCAAGTCAATTATTATTATTTGTTATTAAATAGAGGAAAAAAAATAATATCTATTGTTAAAAGGACTAATAATAGATATTTTTTTTTTGTCTTATCATTACTCTTTTAAACCTGTATTTCATTCTATTATTAGGATAAAGAAAAACCATGAAGTGTAAAAGTGTCTTTGTTTTACAAAATCAAATCATAGTTCATAGTTCCTCTAAGTTAAAATTCTACCAAGAAGAAACAAACAAATTTGATTGTTACAACATATATAAAAGGAAAATAAAATTAATTTCTTCACTTAACTTCCAATCAACAAAAAAAAAAAAAAAAAAAAAGGTAATCATTGACATAATTTGAATATCTCAATATAATATAAGCAAAAATAAAACAAATAAATATATATTCTGTAAATAAGATTGATTACTTTTACATCTTTACTACATCATGAATATTATTTATGATCATATATATATATATCATTTATAATATTATCTATAATATTGCTATTGATATAAATAACTATGTTATTTTTTTTTTTTTTTTTTTTTTTTTTTAGATTAGGAATAAACTTTAATTTAATAATATTTATTAAAAAATAAAATACATGAAAATAAAATATATAAAAATTTTTTATACTAATATTGAAAAACTATTTTATGACTTTCGAGGACGAAATGATCTCTAATTCTTCCCATTTATCAATGATAACTAATAAAAATTATCATTCGAATTTATATCAGAATTTCTTCTTTGTCTTATTGTTTCGACGTCGACACTTTTGACAATGGTAGGTCTAATAGTAGACCTATTGATCATAGTGTAAAAATTACAAATCACAATAGACAAAACATTATTGAGGAATTCTGCAAGCCTCACAAAATATGGAATGGGAAAAGAGGACTCTCTCGAAGGTGATTGAAAGATATTATTAATAAAACGATTTCTTTTCCCCCGAATCGATCTTTAATATTTTATATATTGTATTTCCACCAAGAAGGAGATACAATACATAAAAATAGTTCAAATGGTTTGTCATTATGAACGATCAGAGAAAAAATTAATTAAAAAATTTCATCAATAAATCGAATGATTTGCTTTCCTAAATTTGAAGAAATTAAGGACATAAAAATATTCAATTTGTAAAACTAGGTATGTTGCTATTTTCACCGAAACAAGGACAACATGTTGGTCAATTTTCTAGTATCAGTTTACTTTTTACATAAGGATACTAAAATTTAAATCCCCACTTAATTTGTTTAATCAAAAAAAAAAAAAAAAAAAAAAATCCAAGCGAAAATTGTGAATTTATGAACGCTCTTGAATTAGACGTTGAATATATTTTTTAAGAGCCAAATTTAAATTTCTTATATTTAATTGATCTAATCGCAGGATTGTATATTTTAATATTTTCCCAATAAAGCTTCCGTATTTCTTCAGGAAGTTTAACTATTGTGTTTTCGTATTGGTAATTTATTTGTTTTTTTTTTTTTTTTTTCTTTTTTTTTTTTTTTTTGTCCATGATAAAGTATGAAAGTGTTGGTACATTTTACATTTTTTAATTAAATGTTAAATAATACAAGAAGACTCCTTTCCACTTTTTAAAGCATCGAATCATCCGACTTATCACAAAAACTAACTATGGGAAGTATAAATAATATCTTAGACACACTATAAATAGTAGTATTGGAAGTCTTATTTTTAAACTCAAAACTCCAAAACAAATCTCTTTATTAAAAATAGTTTGATCTTTTTCGGTGTTCTTTTTATTAGATCTTAATAAAGGTACATAAGTAAAGAATTAAAATAAACTAAATAAACGACAAGGGAAACTAGAATATGAGTTTTAAAGTAGAAAGGTATGTTCCTATTAGTTAAAAATCGAAAGAAAGAATTATCCTTATAATTTATTATACTGTTCATAATAAGCCACCGCAACACTTTTTTTTTCAGTAATGGCACCATATCTCTTACATTTATCAAATATGTCATTAATAAATATATTAAATAAAAAATAGGAGATTAAGGACACCATTGGTGAACATCAACGAACGTATTGGAAATTCTTTTTGAACGTTTACCCCATTAAAGTTTACAAGAACTTACTTCGAAAGTTCTTGTAAACTTTAATGGGTGTAAACTTTTATTAGTATTGAATTGAAATCATTTCATATGAATACCAATAATATTAAGTTCTGTTAAGTATATTATTAATTGAAGACAAATCATAAGCTTTTTTCGAGGTCAAAGAACCCAAGAAAAGTAAATTGATCATTAAATTTTTTTTCTTTGGCAAATTTCACAAATGATAACAATTTTTTTTTTTTAATAGCCACAATTATTGCGAATTTCAAACTTTATTTATTTATTCATTTATTAATTACATGAACATATTTTTTTTTTTAAAAAAAAAAAAACTCAAAATTAATAATAAAAAAATTAAATATTATATGACCAACAAGAGCATAATAATATTTAGAATAGTAATTTGAAATAAAAAAAAATAATATTCAACATAAAATGTACAAATAAAATAAATTCAGAAAAAAAAAAAAAAAAAGTTCATTCATAGACAATGAACCTCACTTCCAGATGATACGATTTCTGTTTATTAAAAGGAATTTTTTATTCCGGATTTGCGTTTTGAATTGCCGATCTAGAAATTATGGTCTTCTCCTTCAAGTAGGTATTAGAATGATTTGGTTCTTAAATAAAATATCTCATTCCTTTATATAATTTAAATCTATAATGTCTACATCTCTTCCACCAAGATGAAAGTTATATAATCTGTAACACGTTACATATATATATTATACACACTCATTATTCAGAAAATTACTTAAATTAACACGATTTTCACCAATTGAACTATTCACTACCTTATTAGAAACGATACTATTATATTCACTATTACTAATATTAATATTCCTATTTTCACTATCACTAATTCACTATTATTAACAAAATTATTTCTATTGTTATTTGTTATTATAATATTATTAATAATAACAATAGAAATAATTTTATAATATTAAACTTGGTTACTACTATCTGTACTTGATTCTACATTATTAATATCTGTGATAACAATGTTTGAAATTGCCAAACAGTATTTGGTGATTTCAAAAAAAATATTTTTTCGAAAAATAATTTTAATATTCATAAAATATTTCATTTCTTAAGTACGAATATATATATATTTATACATATATATATACTTTTTTTTTTTTTTTTTTTTTTAAATTTCTTATTTATTTTTTTAATTTTTTTTTTATTTATTTTTATCTAATTTTATTATATTATTTTATTAAAATATTATTTTATATTATCTATGAATTTAATTAATTTGGTATTACTAAAATTTTAATGTTATTTATAATTTATTATATTATCATTAATATATAATAATTATTAAAATAATTTTTATATATTATTTTTTTTCTTTAATCAAATAAATTGAAATTTTTCAATTTTTTTTTTTTTTTTTTTTTTTTTTATTTTATTTTATTTTATTTTCATTATATATATATAATATTATATTTTTTGTTTTTTGTTTTTACTAATTTAATTTTAATTTATTTTATTTTGATTCCCTTCTTTGTAATTCTTCATCAACATTCATAGCATTATTTGGATCTTCTTCAGCATCATCTCTTTCTACATGACCAACAGTATCTCTTGATGGTCCACTTAATCTATTTAAATATTTGTATTTATTTTAGAAAAAATTATATATATTAATATATATATATATTTATTTTTAATTAAAAATGAACTTTGGACTTTTTTTTTTTTTTTTGATATTTATAAAACCTAATTCTATAATATTTCATTATTGTTATTTATTATTATCTTAATTTGATTAAAAAAACTTACGATTCCTTTGGACGAGGAACATGAGAACTCATTTCTTGTTGAGCTAATTTTATAGCCTTGAATTCCATTACTTCTTGAGAAATCATTTCTTAATAGTTATTATTATTATTATTATTATAATTATGTACAATAATTTATTTTTAGTTTTATATTTTAAATTAAATCTATCTAAAATTAAAAATATATAAATCTTACTTCTCATATCTTCAATAGAATCTAAAGCTTCAAATGAGAAATCAAATGGCTTCTTATGAGATGGTTCATCTTCAATATCATGATAAGCTTCAAGGTATGGGTGAGCTAAAGCTTCTTCAACAGTAATTCTTTCAGCTGGGTCGAACTTTAAGAGTTTTTCCAATAAATCAAGAGCTATAATTAATTTAAAAATAATTGATATTAATAATTTAAAATTTATTATTTATTTTTTTAAAAAAAATAATAATAAAAATAAATAAAAAAAAAAATTAAAATAAAATAAATAGTAGAATATTAAATATAAAGTACAGATTGAATAAAATAAAATAAATAAAATAAAAAAAAAATAAAATAAAATAAAATTTTTATTTATTTATTTTTTCTTTAATTATTTCCTTTTAATATATAAAATTAAAGCTTTAAATTTATTTATTTACCAAGTGGTGTTGCTTTTGGATAGAGTTGACTGAATGGAATCTTTGGAGTTTTTGGTAAACTTCTAATATACATTAAAGCCTACAAGAAAATTCAAATTAATTAAAACTATTTTTCTTTTTTTATAAACTAATAAAAACAATTTATTTATATTATGTAAATTACTTACTCTATCACTACCAATACGACGTAAGGTTTCATCATCTGGAGTACCTAAAATACTTAAAATCTGATTCAATTGATCAACATCTTTTTTGATTTAACATTTTTTTTTTTTTTGGTTAAGGATAAATTTTATTTTATTAAATTGTATTTATTATATATTTTTAAATACAAAAATATAATATTAAATATTATATTATATATTATATATTTATTTATAAATATATTTAAAGGATACAATCTCTTCCCTTGAAAAGTGGTTTACCACCGAGCAATTCAGCAAAGATACAACCGACAGACCAAATATCAACTATAAAAATTTTAATTAATAGTTAAAAAAAAATAAAAATAAAAATAAAAATAAAAATAAAATGAAATTTTTAATAATTAATCCATTTGTATCCAAAAGTTTTCGATTTTTTTCGATTTTTTTTTATAAATCTTATCATATAAATAATAATAATCATAATAAAAATAATAAAACATACTAGCTTTAGTGTAGCACTTAAATGAAAGCATAATTTCTGGAGCACGATACCATCTAGTGGCAACATATTCAGTCATAAAACCAGCATTTGCTTCTGGAGTATCAACAAAACCACGAGCAAGACCAAAGTCACAAATCTTTAATTCACAATCAGCATTAACTAATAAATTACCTGGTTTTAAATCTCTATGAAGAACATTGGCAGAATGAATATATTTAAGACCACGACAAATTTGGTATATGAAATATTGGTAATGAGCATCTGTTAATGGTTGTTCTGAACGAATAATTTGATGTAAATCAGCTTCCATTAATTCTTCTACTAAATAACTATTAAATATATTAAAAATAGAAAAAAAAAAAAATAATAATTAATACAATTATTCATAATATTATATATTATCATTATTATTAAATATTTTTGTAATAAAAATTAATATATACATTTCATTGTAGTTGTTGTAGTCAGCAATTTCGATATCAATAATATTTGTAATCTTTTTTTAAAAAAAAAAAAAAAAAAATTAAAAATAAATTAATATTAAATATATATTTATTCAAAATAACATAAATTAATATATATATCTATCTAACTTGAATTGATCTTTATAAATAAATGTATTTACATTTTCATGTCCTGAAAAATGTCTTAATAATTTTAATTCTCTTAAAGCACGTTTTGCAAGAATTTTTTTATCAAAAATTTTTGTAACTTTTTTAATAGCAACTTCTTGACCAGTTTCAATATTCTTTGCTGAACTAATATATTTATGTATATGTATATAATATATGTATACAAACATTTAAATAAAATATTAATATCTCTTATTAATAAAAATATTTCGAATATTATTTTATTTATATTTTCTTTCCTTTTTTATATTTCTAAATAAAATTATGTTAAATGAATTACCTTACAATACCATAAGCACCTTGTCCAAGTTCACGAATGAACTTGTATTTTTTTGCTAATGCTGGTGGGTAAACAATTTGTGGCATTATTTATTTATTTACTATTAAATAGATATTTAATTAAAAAAATAAAATTAGATATAAATATTCTAGCAAAGTATTAAAGTAAATAATGTTTATTAAGTTATTAGCTTTTTATTTTTTTATTTTTTTTTTTTTTTTAAATATTATTACATATATATATATATTTTTTTAATATTAATAATCATTATTTTTATATTCGTAATTTTTATTCGATAATATCATAACATTTTAAATTCATCTATTTACTAACTTTTATCGAAATATTTTTTTTTTTAATTTAAATGATAAATTTATATATTAATTTAATACTATATTGATATAATTTTTGAATCTTTAGCTTTTCTCGTTTTTTTTTTTTTTTTTTTTTTTTGTTAATTCTACTGTGATTATTATTTTATTTTATATATTTAAATACTTTTTTTTTATTAAGTTTCATATTATTTTTTTTATTGTTACTAATATAATTATTATTTATTATTATATGAATAATTATTAACTTGTTTATTTTATATATATATTGTATCCATTATTAATTAAATGGATAATAAATCTTTATTTATTTTTTAATTCTTAACATTTTATATTGATTTCATTTACTTTTTATATATAAATAGTACGATAGTTTTAAAGAAAGATTTTTTGTTTAATTTTTTTTTCTCCTTAATACTCTTTATTTAATATTTATATAAATAAAGATAATATATACAAAATTTTTAAAAAAAAAAAAAAATAAAAAATAAAAAAGAAAGAAAAGTTATTAAAATAAATTAGTATTAAAAAAAAAAATTTTTTTTTTCTTATATATAAAAATAAAATAAGAATTTTTAAAATTAAAATAAACAATTTAAAAATATTTATTATAATTATATATTAGAGTACAATACATTCTAAAATTATAAAATACTAAATATTATCAAATGTATATAAATAGAATAAATATAAATAATTATTTCAATTTAAAATATATAGATTTAATTATAAATAATATTTAGATTAAATTATAATAATAAAGTATATTATAAAATAAATTTAAATAGCACTAATTTTATATGATAATGAACAATTTTAACTTAATTAAATCATTATTTAATTTTTATTAATAGAGTTTAATATTAATATACTTTTGATAATAAAATAAAATTATTAAAATAGTATTAAAAATTAATAATAAATCAATTAATTTTATATTAATTATATTAATAATAAAATGGATGATAAATTTTATTTACTATGATTTGATCTTATTTTATTTTTGATTTTATTTTTTAATACTAAAATATTTTATTATTTTATATATAGATTTAATTTTGTTATAAATTATTAAAAAAAAAAAAAATTATACAAAACATTTATTTTATTATACATAATATATAATATATAATATAATATATAATTAATTATGATTATGATGAAAAATGGTTAATGTTTATATAATTTCACCCTTTTCAACAACACATGTTTATGAAAAAAAAAAAAAAAAATACTAAAACTAAATATGAATTATAATTTTATAATTTATAGCAATAATTCATTCCATCTTCTTAAATTATATTTTATAAACTTTTAACTTTTACAGATGAAAAAAAAAATAATAAAATAAAATAAAATATTTATTTTATTTCTACCTTTATTGATAATAATTTGAATTTATAGTCATTACAATCATACAATTATTGTATCTTTTTTTTTTTTCTTTTTTATATTAATATATTGTAGTCAAAATGTCTCTCACACAAGTAACTCATAACTTGAATTTCTTTATTAATATTAATATTCTTTTTCATTTTAAGAGAATCAACAAATTAACTAAGAAAATTAAAATATAATTATTAACTAATTTCATTTTATATATAAGCTATAATAATTCACTATTTTTAAAAGAAAAAAAAATTATATATATATATATAAATTTATAAAAAGGCAAAAAGTACCATTAAAGAAACATTTAAAATATTGTTACTAAATTTAATAATAAAATCAGAGAATTACAATGTAATATTATTAATTATTATAAAAATAACGATTTTATCTATATTTCTTTCAAATAAAATGAATATAATAATCTAATTATATTATATAATATTAAATAAACAAAAAAAAAAAAAATCAAATCTTCACTTAACTTTATTTGAGATATTACATCATATATTACCAATATAATTATTAATATTACTCTATATATAAATAAATAGATTATTATATAAAATACTGATTTCTATATTTACATACATTGTACGTATTAATTGTTACTAATTACTACTACATAAATTTATTATTTATATACATTACGTGTTGAATTCATATATTAAAAAGATCTTTAGTTCTATACATCATTATACAACCTCACATAGTCAATAAAAGAGAATTTGACCGTTAACCTATTAAGAAACGGTAAGTCAAAATAAAGAAATACACAAAAAAATATAAATATATATGTAAATTAATTATCTATAATATATATTAATCATTATATAATTATTTATAAACAATCAATATATTTAATATTTTTATAAAATTAAATTTTAAATATATTATTTTAATGTTCATTTAATATTTATGTATAATCCATATATAAATTATATTTATAATTTATATCTTATTTATAATTTTTATTTATTTATTATTTATTTATTTATAATTTTTATTTATTTATTATTTTTATTTATTTATTAATAATTCATTTTTATTTATAATATATTAAAAATTTTTATAAACATACCGCAAAAAGAATTATAATATATTAAATTTACAAAAAAGGAAATTTTGTAACATTAAAAAAAAATAACTATAAAAAAAAATAAATATATAATATATGAGATAAATAATAATTATATATGAATTGTTTTTATTATTAATTAATAATAAAATACAAATTAATAATTTTTATATAGAATCATATTAATCAAATCAAAATGGAAAATTATTAGTTATAATGAACAGTCATTCTTAAATCAAAATAATAATAATGCAATGGCAATTATTACCTTCAAAGGGTAGTTTGTTTTCAATGATAGTTATGTTAATTTCAAATAATAAGCACTATTTAATAGTATTATCTCTAAAAATAATATCTACAATTTAACTGTCCGTAAACTGTAAAAACTTTAATTTTTTTTATTTTTAACTAGGAACAAACTTTATTTATTAAAATATATATATATATATATATGAAAATAAAAATACATGAAATTCTTCACATTAATATTAAAAAAACTAAATTATCTGTGACGTATTTCGTTGACAGCTATTGACAATGGTAGATCTAAATGGTATTTTTATTAGATATTTATATACATATTTATATATTTTTCTGTTGTTACATTATCTCATATTTATTAATATCATTTTCTTACTAAATAAACTAATAAAATTTAATTGTTAATTATATCAACAATACTATATGCATCTAAAATAATAATATTATTATTATAAATATTAATTACAATTTTTTATTTAATAATAATAAAAGTATTGAACTTTCCACATTTTAATTAGATAACATATAAACTTTATTTCTTTGTTATTTATTTCTTTATTTTATAAATAAATAAATAAATAATAATAAAATAAATAAATAATAAAAAAGTAAATAAATAAATATAAATAATAAAAATAATATAAAAATAAATAAAATTTAAATAAAATTAATTTAATAACAAACCATATAATAATTAATGAAAAAAAAATATAGTTTTAATTTTTCCATATTATATATAAAAATATCATAAAATATCCTTTAAATAAAAATAAAATAAATAAAAAAAAAAAAAAAAAAAAAAAACTTTTAAACTTCGTTTTATTAATTTTATTAATTTAAATTTTAATAAAGTATTTTAAAAATATTAAAATGATCATAAATATTTTATACCTAACTATATCATTTAATTTATATATATATATTCATTGGAAAATGATATTAATATGAAGATAACTTAATGAATATATTATTGTTTAAATGTTATATTTTTGATAAAATTTTTAATTATATAAATAATATAAAGTAAAATGAAGTATTATATTTATGTATAGTACATTGAAATTTTTTAAAACACTTTTCTGAAAGGCAAAATAATCAATAATTCAATAAACTACTATAATATTTTTAATATAAAAATGTTAAAAATTATAGAATTACTTTTAAAATATTAATTATCCAATATTTCATTAAATAATCTGTTCATTATCCTCTAATTGTTTTAATAAATTACTCATCCATAATAAATTTTTTATACTCATTCAATTTAAAATCAGATTTTATTATTAATTATTCCAGATTTGCATAAATATATGGAGAAAATGATATTATAATAAAAATTAAAAAATTAAAGAGGAAGAGTTTTTTTATATATTTATTTATTTATTTATTATAATTTTTTTTATATATATAAAAAGTATTATTATTTGCTATATTATTCATATTTAATGAAAAATTTGTTAAAATATTATAAACTATAAATTATCATTCTTTGAATATTATATGAAATACTTTTATTTATTTATTCCATATTTTTTAATAATGTGAATTGATTTTAAAATGCTTTTTTTTTTTTTTTTTTGTTTTTTTTTTTTTTTGTTTTTTTTTTTTTTTTATGTATTTGGAATTTTTATTAAATGCATAAAAATAAAAATTAATACATCTGTATGTAGCATCTTTATAAATTTCTTGATAAGTATACATTTATTTTAATATCTTCTTTGTTTTTTCTGAAAAATTCTTATTGAAATGTTTTAAAAATGATATAATATAATTTAATAAATATATTATATATATATATATTTATATTCTAAATTATTAATATAATTATATAGCATTTATTTATTAATGAATATTAAGATTATATTAATTATAATATATATATATAAATCTTAATTAATTAATTAATTTATTATTTCAAAAATTTTTTAATGGTTTGACAGACTTGGGTTACTAATTTATCATAAAATTTTCCATAATTCATAAATCCATGAACCACACCAGGATATACTAACCATGTAAGATCTTTTCGTCCACTTTTAAGCATATTTTTTACATGTTTTAATTGTCCATCAAAAAGAACATCATACCCTGATGAAACTAATATCTCGCGTGGAAAAACTTTCATATCTTTTTGAAGTGAAGGGAAAATATATTTATTAAAAAAATTTTTAGGATCTAGACAATTTCCTCCTACCAAATTATTAGTGTAGTCCATTGTTCCCTTTTTAGTAAGTGCTGGACAGTTAAATGCTTTAAACGAGCGACTGTTGAAATCATTATCTAAAGCAGGATAAAAAAGTATGGAACCGTGAGGACGTTTCAGTCCTTCATCATTTATTTTTATACAAGTCGATGCACAGAGGTGACCACCACCGCTATCACCAGAAAGATAGATTTTTTTATATTTTGACTTTAAAAAGTATTTATAAACAGCCATAATGTCATTAAGTTGTTGTGGATGTGGATTTTCTGGTGAAAGTCTATAATCAACGGCAAGAACATCTTTTTCAAGAATCTTCGTTAGTTTTCTACATAAATAAGCATAGTTTTTTAAATTCCCTTGAGTCCATCCACCGCCATGAATATAAATAATAAGATCTGAACTTGGTTCAATATCATGTTTATAAAGTCTGACAAGTACATCATTTCCATCTTCTTCATTAGTAATATGATAATCTTCGAAGGAGTGAACACTTTCTAATGGACCATTTAAGGTCATAAATAATTCATTTCTTTTATGACGTGAGTATTCAGGTAAAGTCAACCCGCAAGATGCATTATAGGGATGACTTTCAAGTTCTTTTATAAATCTATCATAATGTCTCAATATTCGTTGGGTCTCATACGTAAATTCTTGTTCATTATAAAATGCGTCGGAAGTAAGTATTTTTATTGTCTCACCACTGATTCCTTCCTTTTTAGCATCTAAACAATAAAACTGTTGCGATGATGATATCATTATTATCAGTTTTCAATTCAAATTAATAATTAAATGTTAAATAAAAAATAAAAAAAAAATAAAAAAAAATAAGAAAATTAAAAAAATTAAAAAAAAAATTAAAAGTATAAAAATAAATATTATATATATATTTATATAAACATATATTTAATAAAGATAGTTTTAAATAATTTTTCTAATTTTTTAATATAAATATTTTTTCTTTATATATATATATATATACTTTTTGAATTTAGAAAGTTTTATAATACTAAAAAGTTAAATAAAAATTTATTATATTTTATTATACAAATTGTTAGAATATAAATAATACTTTTAATTATTATTTATATAATTAAAGATATACATGTTTCAATTTTTTGAAATTTTTGATATTTTTGAAATTGTTTAAATTTAGTTGTTATAAAATTTTTACAAATGTATACAAAATTTAAAGTAGTTCTTTATTATGTCTTTTATTAAAAATATTAGCTATTCTTTCTTTATTAAATTTATAAAAATGACATCTATTTTTATATTTTTATTAAAAAAAAAAAAAAAAAATATAATTTTAAAAATGTAAAATCTTTATTATAAATTTCTAAATTATTAATATATTTATTACAATATATTATAATACATTGAAAATTAAATAAATTTTAAATTAATCCATTATTTATATTTGGAGATTAACATAAAGAAAAAAAAAAACTTTAAAAAATTAATTTTTTTTTTTTTTTTTTTTTTTTTTATTTATTTAATTATTTATTTCTGGTGTGTGCCACCCTTTACAGTAATATTAAGGTAGTCACAACATTTCCATATAGGTAGAAATGACCCTGCTCTGATATGCATATTATTGATGAGTAATATCAAGTACGCTTTTTACTCGGAGTGCTTCTAACTTCTCTTTAAAGCCAATATAACCTAACCCATGAAAATAAGTGATATAAATATATGAATGCCTAAATAAATAATAATTAAAAATATGTTTTTTAAAAAAGTTTTTTTATAATATTTATTTAATATATTATTTTTACCAGTAATATATATTTTTAATATTTAGTAAAATAGTAATAGAATAATTATTGATAATATTTAAATATAAAAATATATTTTATGATAAAAATATTTTAATGATAAAAATATATTGTAACGTTCTTAAACTAATTCAATCCAATAAAGATTAAAAATGATTAATTTTAATAATATATATTTTTAATTATATATATATATATATATATATTTTAAATGAAGATTAATTATCTAAATCTTATTTTTTAATTCTTTCATATTTTTAATTATTCCTTTTTTAGTGTAACTGATAAAACTAAAGTATTTATTTATTTATTTATGAGATTATTTAATTTTTTAATATATTTTTTTTAGTATAAAAATTTTTATATTAAAATTTTTAATTCATTTATAATTACTTTTTTTATTTAATAACTATTATTATTATTTTCATCGTTATTATAAAAAATATTATTATTGATGTTTCTGTAATTATTGCTACTGTTTATATTATTTATTTATTATTTATTATTTATTGTATATTATTTATTATATATTATATATTATTTATTATTTTTTTATAATATAAAATGCAATATGTAAATAATAATAATAATTATTATTTATAATTTTAATCGTCATTATTGTTATTATTATTAATGACAATCCTTTTATAATTATTACTATACTGATTATATTATTATTTATTTTATTATATATTATTTATTAATTATTTATTTATTTATTTACTTATTTAAATAGATATCTGTAAAGATATCTGTATTTAAAAAAAAAAATTTTTTTAATATTTAAATATTTACTTTTAAAAAAAAAAATAAATAAATACATCAATATTAGTAATATTTTAATTTATTAATTTATGTATTCATTTATCAAAAATTAGTTTTTTTTTTTTTTTAAAGGTTCTTTTTAAGTAATCAATCTATCTATCATAATAATAAATATATTTTTTTTATATATTAGGATTCATATTTTAATAGTTACGTACTAAAAAAAAAAAAAAAAATCTTTGATTCAATTTAAATCATAATCTTTTACAAATATAAATGATATTAATTTTATTTTATTTAATACAAATATGAAAGGAGAATTAGTATACTTTAAGAATACAATATTTTACATATAAAAATAATTAATATATATTATGAATGCCATAAAAATAAAAATATATTGAAATATATTGATACTAAATTAATTAATTAAGTAACCAAATAATAATTTTAAAAATAAAAGAGGAATAATAAAATAAAATAAAATAAAATAAAATAAAATTATTTAAAAAATTATTATTAAAGAAGAATTAAATTTTTTTTATATTATTTAATATGTAATATCGATACATTATTAATGAAACTAATATATATATATATATTTCATTTTATTAATAGTTACCTAATAGTTTAATTTTTCAACCTTAAATATAAAAAGTCTTTTGTGAATATTTACCTTTTAAGATGATTTTTTTTTTTTTTTTTTTTTTTTTTTTATGTCATATAATTAAAATTATGAAGTATATAATAATGCAATAATTATAACTTTAAGAAGATTTATTATATAGAATTGACCTAGGATGTTATTTAAATTCTTCCATTAATACACATAAAAAGTAATAATAACACAATTTCCATGGATATTACTCTAATAATATTAATAGTCTTAATATAAAAATACATATATATATTTATAAATATTATTTTCATGTTTAGTCTTTAACTTTCCTGTTTGAACATTATTTATTTAAAAAGTAACGTTAATTATGTTTAAAAAAAAAAAAAAGAAAAAGAAAAAAGAAAAAAATATATATATTAAAAATAGTAATAATAATAATAAATTCAATATTAAAATAATAATTTTCACATTTAATTATTTTAAAACAAATTAAATAAATAAAAATATAAAATAAAAAATAAAAAATAAAAAAAAAAAAAAAAAAAATATAAAATAAAAGGTCCTCTGCTTTAACTAATCCATAGTTATCTAAATAATTTTTTTTCTTTCTTTCTCTCTCTTCTTTATTTTCTGTAATAATTTCTTTGTAATAAATACGATATTTTAATTTTTTCTGAAAAAAAAAAAAAAAAAAATTTTTTTTTTAATTACATCATAATTTCAAGTCATTCAATTTATTAATTTAATTCAACAAAAAGTTGTAGTAACTTTTAATGAATTTATTCCATGACGTCCCCAACGTGATATATCTCTAAGTAAATAAGCAAAGATAATACAATTCGAGTTTTTTTTTTTTTTTTTCCATTTTTTAAATCACCTTACCTTAACCTTGAGCCATCACACATTTTG
>JACVTC010000132.1:350000-392500 GCA_016946835.1 Neocallimastix lanati (nom. inval.)
GAATTCCACTAAGCCCACAATTTTTGGAACGAGTGACTCAGATGAACCTTTGAAAAATAGTTCATTTTAATTGTCTCTCTTCCCCACTATCGAAAGGTTAGTCTCATGTTCATTTTAAAGCTAAAATTCCACCAAGAAGGAACAAGTATATATATATATATATATTTGATGGATATAATCTTCAAAAAATTCAGAAATAAAGTCATAGGAAGAAAGAGAAGCATAGAAGCATTCAACGCTCTAATCCTTTCTAAATGAATAAAACATAGAGATCCTCGATGAAATTTAAAAGAATTTCATCTAAACGATGCAAGAGCATCGCATTTAAAAAAAAAATCCAATGTTTTAAAAAGATTTGATGATCTTCGCCATAAACAGGGGGGCGCAAGTCTTAGGAACAATCTTCTGAAACTCTACCCGTTCTAATAGCAATAGTAGTAAAATAGTAATATTGTATTTTATAACCTATTTATAACACAGCGTAAAAAAAAAACGTAATAATCCATGAAAACCCTAAAGTTGAATTGGGGATATTTTAAGCTAAGCATTAATTATAGCTTTAATTATTTGAGAACTTGATTACTATTGTAGCTTTGTACCTTTAATACCTTGAAAATTTTGGAAACTGATTTTTTCCAGTAACGTTGTAAAACTATCGTCATATTTTTTTTGCACATTTATATTTTTTTTTGATTTTTTTTTTTTTTTTTTTTTTGTATAAAGTTCTAGATTTTTTGGAATAGATTTAATAAGATACCCCTTTATAATACAGTTTGATTGATTTATTCCATTTTTTTTTTTTTTTTTTGCAAAAATGATTTTAATCTGTATAGGCTGCTGCAGATACCAACAACAAGGAAAGGAATGCTTAGATCTCGAGAAAAAAAAAAGCATAAGTACTCATAATAGAATTTATATCTAAATATAGTCGTCGTTTTTTTTTTTTTTTTTTTCTGAATTTATTTTATCTTTTTTTTTTTTTTTTTTTTTTTTTTTTTTTAGAGGAGAAGGAAACCGATTACACCAAAAAATAGATCAGTATTAATTAAAGTTTGAAATCTAGTCGTTCTAGATTTTGTTTGGGATCAAGTTAGAGGAGGAGAATAATAAAATAACTTTACTAATAACAAAAGATTGTAAGAACTTTTTTTTTTTTTTTTTTGTAAACAATAGGAATAAGTTTTATTTGAAAAGAAGGGCTTCTCTAATTTTAAAAAAAAAAAAAAAAAAAAATGTATGTGAGATATAATGTGTTCTAATAAAGAGATCATCTGAAAAAAAAAAAAAAAAAAAAGAAAAAAAAGGAAAAAGGAAAAAAGAAAAAAGGAAAAAAGGAAAAATACCTAGATAAATTAATAACTAGAAACTTTAGGAATAGGATTCATTTCTAAAAGAAGAAGGTTTGGGGTCCACTATAAATAAATGGAAAAAAAGGAGGAAGAGGAGGAGGAGAAGGAGATGGAAAGTTCATTTGGTTTTTATATAGCCAGTGTTGCCCATTTTTCAATACCAAAAAGTCAATTTTATTTAAATTAGTCCATTTATGTACCTTTTTTTTTTTTTTTTTTTTAATCATTTTTCTAAATTTTTTTATTTTTGTCGTACAATGAGGAGAAACATCATTAAGCAAAAAATAAAAAAAAAAAAAAAAAAAAAAAAAAGGTGGTGGTCTCTTTTTTTTTTTTTTTTTTTTTTTATTTTTTTCTTCTTCTTTTTCTTCTTCCAGTACCAAGGCCATAACTTTTTCACCGTTATTTAGTATAGCATTAAGGAATAATTTCGTGAATAAAGATTGGAGATCATGGACAGGACAACCTTTGACGGTGACCTTCTCTTTTTTCATAGAAAAATAGAAAAAATTTTATTTTTTGATAATAAATAATAATTAATAATAACAATATTGAAGCCAATTTGAATAGGTGCTTTTAAATGAATGTATGTATCTACATTTAACAAAGAAAATCAAAAAAAAAAACATTTATCATAGATTCCATAATGATATAATTTAGAGGTTAAGAATATTAAAAATATTATAGGAACTTGAATCATAAGCTTTTTTTTTTTTTTTTTTTTTTTAGATCATTAAATGATCTAAAAAAAGGCTAAACTAAATAGGTGAATTTATTTTTTTTTTTTTTTTTTAATGATCTAAAAAAAAGGCTACTAAATAGGTGAATTTATTACTTTTTTTTTTATTTTTTTTTTTTTAATGATCTAAAAAAAGGCTAAACTAAATAGGTGAATTTATTACTTTTTTTTTTTTTTTTTTAATGATCTAAAAAAAAGACTAAACTAACTAAATAGGTGAATTTATTAACTTTTTTTTTTTTTTTTTTTTTTTTTCCTTAAAATTTTTTTTTATTCTTTAACAAATTTTCTCTTAAACCTAAAATGAAATGAATAAACTTTCTGCATGCATGCATGCATACATGCTTCACGGTGACGAAATAGGAAAAGCCAAATTGTTATTCAGGTCTAATGAAAAAATTGTGTGTTTTTAATAAGTGCGTTAAGTTGAAGTTGATATTCCATTCAATCTATCTATTAATAATTTTTGAAATGATTTTTTTTTTAAGTCCCAAAACATTAATGAGAGAAAATACCTCGATAGTTACTACTACCATCTGATAAAGTCACTCTTCTTAGGGGATAGCTACAAATAGAAGCAAAGTTCCATTTTTCTTAAATTTTTTTATTTTTTTTAATCATTTTTTTCTTAAAATTTTTTTTTTTTTTTTTTTTTTTTTTTTTTTTGGAAAAGAACCCCCCCCCCCTTTCCAGATTTTATATTTCCATAAATTAAAATTGAAAGGCATTTTCCAGCCGCATAGGAGGATTGTGTTTCTAATAATTCTAAAAAAAAAAAAAAAAAAAAAAAAAAAAAAAAAAAAAAAAAATAATAATAATAATAATAATAATAATAATAATAATAATAATAATAATAATAATAATAATAATAATAATAATAATAATAATAAAAAGTTTAAGGTAAAACCGCCTTTAAAATAGATTCATGCAGTATCCACTCTAAAACTTTCTCTCCTCCCCCCCCCCTTTGAACCCATAAGAAAGAATCATCCTAAAATTAAAAATTTACTTCACTCGATAGATTCTATGTTCGGTATACCGTGCTGTTAGTAAAGGTGTAAATGGGTAAGAATTATAACAAGGACTTTCTTAACGACACACTATTCCTTTTAACATATCAATTTTTAAATTATTTAAATTAAAAAAAAAAAAAAAAAAAAAAAAAAACACTTTTTATTTTTCAGAACTCTTTAATGAAAAAATTAACAAAATTATTTTTTTATACACCATCATTTATATATATATATATATATATATATTTTTTTTTTTTTGTATCCTTATTAAAAATTTATATATATATATATTTTTTTTTTTTTATTATTTAATAAACATGTATATAAAAGTTGTTTTTTTTTTTTTTTTTTTTTTTATTTTCTTTATTAAAATGTATAAATTTTAATAATAAAATTAATTATATTAATAAATTTTTTTTTTTATTTTTAATGATTAATATTTATTCTTATAGACTAGCACTTTTTTTTTTTTTGTATTTTTATTGTTTTTTTCTAAATATTAATAATATATATATATATATATATTTTTTCAATTATGAATTAAAAATTTTGACATAAATACTTATTTTAAAAAAAAAAATTTTTTAATTAAAAATTTAATAACAAATGAAATTATTACAAATGATAATAAAAAAATAAAAAATGTATGTAAAGTGTTAAAAATAAACACAATTTAAGTTTTATAATAAAATAATAAATTAATCAAATAAATAAGGTAAAGGGAAAATTTGTTATTCTTTTTCAATCATTTTAAATATAAATTTTCCTTTTAATTTATTTGTTAATGATATTTTTATTTTTTTTTAATAATAAAAATTACTTCTTATAATAATAAAATAAAAAAAAAAAAAAAAAATTTTAAATACTGATAAAATTCTGTTTATATTATTATATACTAGTTTTTAATAATACTTTTAAAAATAAATAATTATAAAATAATAAAAAAAAAAAATATATTAAATTTCTTCTTGGAATATGTTACATATATATCATTTCTTTCTTTCTTTTTTTTTATATATTTTATTCTATGGGGTATTTATAATAATGAAAAAAAAAAATTTTTTTTTTTTTCTTTTTTTTTTTTTTTCTCTTAAATAATCAAACTTAATAATATATTACATTTTCGTGATTTTGGGTATTGGCATGTGCATCATTATTATAGTTTGGTTGCCAATTAGAATTATTAGCAATACCTTGATATATATTTTGATTATTTTGATTGATAATTGGTGGAGAACCGGAATTCCAAGAATTTTGAGAATCATTAATCACTTGAGTATGAACCATTTGAGTGTTATTCATATTATTACCACCCCATGCTGGAGCATTATTTTGTTGTGTCGTTACAGCTGTCGATGCCATATTTTGATTTTGATTATTTATAATAGTTGAATGTGGTGGGAAGGAAGAAATAGCTATTTGTTGTGTTGGTTGGTTTGGATTTACTGCTGCTTTTTGCATAACAGGTACAATTGGAGCAGTAGTAGGAGTAGAATTTGGAGTTGGAAGTGACTGTTGATGAACAACCGCTTGTGAATTATGACTATAACCAGTAAAATTTTGTTGATTATTTTGTTGATTCATAGTTGGAGATTGTAAGGAACGAAAGGCCATGGATGGACTATTATTCTTATTATTTAAGATAGGTGGAGTGTTATTAAATGTATTGACTAAGTTAATATCATTAGTTTGACGATTTTGTTGATAATACGTATTGGCATTAGCTTCATTTTGCATAAGAGGAGTTTGAATAAGGAATGGATTGAAATTGTTTGGCATACCATTGGATTGTTGTTGTGGTGGAAGTTGAGAATCATTCATTAAAATAGAATTTGGAGTTTGACTTTGTGGATTTTGTGATGGTTCATTCATTAAAATAGCATTTTGTGCTGGATTTTGTTGTTCAATCATATTAATTTGATTCTGTTGAGCTTGAGGTGGTTTTTCCATAAAGAGAAGTGAATGACTACGATCAAAGTTATTATCTATTGTTTTAATAGACGATGAAGAATTAGTATTATTATTATTTCCATTGCCTGGAGCTTGAGATATAATAAATGGATTTGATATTTGATTATCTTTAGCATAAGTTTGTGCTTGTTGTGGGGGAGCACTCATATTTTGTTGTTGACCTCCATAAGTAATACCATATATTGGTTGTGGTTGATTTTGTTGTGGATTATTATTGGCTTGTTGTTGAGCTTGTTGAGGCATTCCATTCATATTTTGTGGCATACCATTCATGCCCATACCATTCATACCATTCATTCCTTGGTTCATGTTTGGAGGCATACCATTCATGTTTGGTGGCATGCCATTCATATTTGGTGGCATACCATTCATATTTGGAGCCATGTTTGGTGGCATACCATTCATATTACTACCATAAATAAATTGAGGAGAAGCAGACGTCATATTCATACCATTCTTGTAAAGATTTGGATCTTGGTAAGTTGGAGCATTTGCATTAAAGTTATTCATATTATTATTATTAATCATGTTATTACTATTATTGGCTGCAATATTACTATTGGTTACAGCATAATTATTACGATTAACAACATTACTTTCATTAGTTCCAGAATTATTATTAGTATTTGATTGTATATTACTAACATCATTATCAACGCACCAATTAGGATTTTGAAGAGTAAGTTGATTCATATTAATTTGTTGTTTTTTGTTCGTACGGAAATTAAGAATTTCAATGTTTTTGTTACCACATTCTTTGTAAAGCTTTAATAATTCCTCATCACTGGATGGGGTATTAATCGTATGATAGGAAACATCTTGTTCATGATAATATGAAATAAGGTGGAAAATTTTTCCTTCCACCTTAGCAGATAAAGTCTTCTTAATTAAACCATTTTGACGAATATTAAATTTCTTTAAATCTAAAGAAGGAATAATTCCCTTATATTTAATTTTTTTCATTTGAAGTTCTTCATTCTTAAGTACTGGATCTTCAATTTCTTTCTTATCCTTAGCCTTATTCTTTCTATTAGCCCATTTATTAGTTTTTCTTGGATCATCTAATTCAATATAAACTAAATAGTCTCCTAATATTCTTGAAGGAGACCAATATCTACCATCAGTCCATCTTTTAATACCAGCTTCATCCTCTTTAAAAACAAATACAGAACCAGAAATAATACTACGACGTTCAACTCTAGATAAACGTTTTTGAATAGTTGGTAATTTGTTATTTATAACAGCATTAAATAAAATTAAACTATCTAATAAGGTTTCAACATAACCAAAATAGGTTTCTGATAAAGAACACTTTCTTTGCTTCTTAACCATTTTTGATATTATAATTATATTTTTTTTAATATATAAAGTTTCTTTTTTTTTTTTTTTTTAAATATATTTCTTAAAAAATTGCTTAAATAGTTTTAAACTAACTTTTTCTTTATAACTTTTTTTTTTTTTTGCTAAAAAATATTATATTATAATAATACAAATAATAATTTATTATTTACAATATAAAAACTTTTATCATTTAAATATAACTTTATATTACAAATATTTAAATATATATCGTTTTTTTTTCTTTTCTTTTCTTTTCAGTATAAACTATTCATATTAATTTGTAAAAAAAATTATTATCTTTAAACTTTTCACTTTTTTCTTAATATTATTTTCTATACTGATAAAACTTATTTTTTAAGTGTTTTTTTCTTATTTACACTACTTCTATAATATTCAAATAATAATAAAATTATCTTAATTATTGGATTTAATTAGTTTAAATATTAAAAAATTATTATTTTTTTAGATATATTAATAAAATAAAAAATTTATTATCAATTAAAAAAAAAAAATAATTATTTGTAAAATAATAAAAAAAAATAAAAAAAAAACTTTTTTTGTGTCTATATATATATATAATTTTTTTTTTTTTCGTTTTTGTTGTTTTTTTTTTTTTTTTTCTTTTTTAATAAATAAAAAATTTTATATTATAATAAATAAATAAAAATTTAAAATATTATTTATTTATTACTTAAAACTGAAAAATTAATAATTTTAAATATTTACAGTTAATAATAATAAAATTTAAGTTTTAATAAGGTTCAAATTAAAAATAAAATTTAATTATTATTATCTGAATTTAAAGTTTTTTTTTTTTTCACTTATTAATTTTTCGTATTTAAAAGTTTATTATTTATAAATATAAAAAAAAAAAATTTTTTTTTATAAACATTAAAATATTTTAATAATAAAATAATGATTAATAATAATTTATATTTGAAATAAAATTATTATTAGCTTAAAATTATACAATAAAATAGAAAAAAAAAATGAGTGAAAAAGTTTTTTTTTTATATAAAAAATTTAAATTCAACTAAAATAGATAATAACCTTATATAGACTATATTTTAATATATGTTTAATATAAAATTTAATATAAAAAATGAATTATAAATTTAATTTATATATTATGAATTAAGTTTAATAAAAATTGTTTTATTTTATCCATAAATTGTTTTATAAAAATACTTTTAATATATTACATTATAATGATTTATATATTACATATTAAATTTAAGTATATTTACTTTCACAATTCAATTGATATATATTAATAGTAAATAAAATTAGTAACCTATATTTATATATAGTATCAATTTAGAATATAATCAATTCTATTTATTTTCTATAAAAATGATTAGAAAGAAGTATTGAATTTCTATAGTTTCAATATATTATAATATATTATTTTATTAAATTCAATGGTTTAATATAGTTTAAATTTAATAAATTAATTAATTATATATAATGTCATTATAATTTAAAATTAATATAGAATTGAGTTATGTATTTTTATGATATAATATATTTTTATATTTAATTGGATTAAATGATTTTGTTTATTTTAATATATAAAATATTATATATTAAAACTTAATATTATAGTTTATTCATATATATTAAATAATAAATTTCCTATTGAATCAATTTACTTTAATATAAAATTGAAGTCAGTAACTTTTTTATATTAAATACAATGCTTAAACAGAACTTTAAACACTATATATGACACTATATATGTAATAATATAAAAGTATTTATTATGCCATATATTAATAATATATTTTTATATATTTATTTATTAATAATTATATATTGAATAAAAGGCTAATCATATAAATAAATTAATCATGAATTAAAATTATGAAACTATAATTAATATATTAAAATTGATTATAATTTAAAGCAAACTATATATTTAAATATAACAAATTAAATTTACTCTATAGGTTTAATGGTTTTACCTAATAAATGTTTATATTAATAATATACTTTATATATTATCTATAAATTAGTAATAAATAAATTAAATTCTGGTATACATCATTTTAAATGTCTGAGTTTATTTAAGTTTTAATATTTTATTTGTATATTTTCAATATTACATTAATATATAAAACCAATATAATGTAAAATAATTTAACTATTTTAACAATTTAATATTTTATTAAAGTGTAATATAATATGTTTCATATAAAATAAATAAAAAATTCTATACAATAATTATTTAATAAGTTTGAATAAAAAAAAAAAAAAAAAAAAAAAAATTATATCATTACAAATTATTGTTAATTAAGGTTTTAGGTCAAAATAATTAAATTGCACAAATAGAATTTGAGAATTACTTATAAAGATTATTTTAATTTTTTTTTTTATATATATATATATATTAGCTACTATTAAATTTTTAGTATTTAATGTGAATATTATTAATTTTAATAGAATAAATATATCTAATATATGGATTACTTATAAAAATAAATAATATGTTAATTAATAATAATAATTAATTATTATAATTATTATCATAATTATTATTATAATATTGATAAAGAAAAAAAAGAGGATGGATAATGGATTATATTGGAACAAAAAAAAAAAAAAGAAAAAAAAAATTAAATTTTATTATTTCTATATATGTTAATATTATAATTAATTTATCATAAAGTTTAATAGTATAATATTATTTAACTATAAATAATTATTAATTATAATTTTTTTTTTTTTATTTTCTGATTTATTATTTTATAGTTTGTTTTATTTTAAATAGCTTTAATCATTTGTTTAATTAGTTATGATGAGACGAACAAAAGAAAAAAAAAAAATGTATTTTTTTTTCGTATTTGTTCGATTTTTCATATATTCATTATTACTACTACTATTATTATTTATTATTATTATTATTATTAACTGTTTGTGAAATCAAATTTTTTTTTATGAGAAAAAAAAAGGTTTTATTAAATATATCAAAGGATTTTAATTTTTATTATTATTATTATTATTATTAAAAAAAAAAAAAAAAAAAAAAAAAAAAACATTTTTATAATAAAAAAAAAAAAGAGCAAAAATACTAAATCATTTCGAAGAACAATCAATGAAAAAAATTTAATCTTTTTTGTAATTATTAAGTATTGAACATTTTAAATTACATTAATAACATTTTATATTATTACATTATTCATTTATTCATTTATTCATTTATTCATTTATTCATTTATTCATTTATTCATTTATTCATTTATTCATTTATTCATTTATTCATTTATTCATTTATTCATTTATTCATTTATTCATTTATTCATTTATTCATTTATTCATTTATTCATTTATTCATTTATTCATTTATTCATTTATTCATTTATTCATTTATTCATTTATTTATTTATTCAATTAATATAATTATTATTTCTTATTATTATTTAAATTTTAATAAATGGATACAAATCATAAATAGATTAAAATTTTATTATTAATAATGGTTAAAACCCAGAATTTTAATAAATATCATATCCTAACTCTATGTTATTTTTTTTTTTATTTTTTTATTTTTTTTATTTTTTATTAATTCAAATCATTTTTAATTATTTATTAAGATTAGAATATATACTTTGATGATTAAATCAATGGTTGGTTGGTTGGTAAATAAATTACGAAAATTAAATATGATTGTACATCCTTATAAATAGATTACAGGATTTTCCATAAACAAATTCTACGCTTTTATTAACCATTTATTATTTCTTAGGATATGATTTTTGATATTTGTTAATTCAGAAAACTATTATTATTACTATTATTGTTACCATTATTATTATATCACTATTTTTATTACAACTACTATTTATTTTTCTTATTACTATTACATATAGCTACAACATTTATTTATTTATTAATTTATTTATTTATTTATTCATTGATTTTTACTATTAATTTTTTTTTTTTTATTTTTTAATACAAATACAAATGATAATTATTTTATTTTTTTTTTTAATCAATTACATTGATGATGATTCGTATTATTTAATTAGAATTCATAAATTGGTTATTATTATTATTATTATTATTTTTTTTAATCTGAGGTTTTACTCTATTTCAATTTCAATTTCAATTTCAACAATGAAAATGATAATCAATAAAGTTAATTAAACGAATAAAAAAATTTTTCCAATGTAAACCTCTTTAAATTGTAATGAATAATATTACAATGTCATTCATTTAATATAAATTAAGATTGCACATCTAATATTAAAATTTTCCATAATGATATTAAACCTAATTTCATAATAAATTAAATTAATAGTCATCACCTAAATAGACAGAGTTCAAATTATTTTTACTGGTAAAACAAATAGATTAAAAAAAAAATTTTTTTTTAATGTTAGTATTATGGATTTTTCTTTTTGATATAAGAAATTAAATGAATTGTAATAAATATATTAAATAAGAACAAATCATTTTAAGGAATGATAATTAAAATAAATTAAAAAAAAAAAAAAAAAAAAAGAAAGAAAAGAAAGAAAAGAAAATAATATGACATATTAATTGTATTAATTATAAAGAAAAGTAAGAAAGAAAAGAAAGAAAATATAATATAATAATATGACATATTAATTGTATTAATTATATTCTTTTCTTTTTAAAAAAAAAAAAAAAGTTTTTTATTCTAGTATTCTAGTATTATTACTTAAAACTTTTTTAAACTATAAATAATAATTAAAGTGTTTTAACTATCATCATAGTATTGTATAAGAAAAAAAATTAAAATAAATAAAAAAAAATCAATTATAGATAAATAAGTAATTAAATAATTATATAATAGAAAAAAAAAATAGTTGATATCTATTATTATTAATTTATTATTTTTATTATTAAAGAGATAAGAATAAATAGTAACATGATGATCACAGTAAGAAAATTATAATATTTAATCATTAAATGATTACCATAAAATTAAATAGAATTAATAAATTATTGTTTTAGTACATAATTATTACTAATAGATGAAATTAATAGCCATGAACCATTGAAATAGTTGAAAACTAATTGATCAACTCTTCTCTATATTAAATCATTAGTTAACCCTATATACATACGATAATACAAAATATATTAATTGGTGTATCCTTGAAAAAAAAAAAATTTTTTTTTTTTTTTGAAATCCTCTATCCATTTTTTAGTTTTTTTTTTCAAAAAAATAATAATATTAATATTAATATTAATAAATAATAAATAATAAAATATATATATTATTATTATTATTAATCCAGTATAATATATATTAGGTACAAAATATATATATACATTAATATATAAATATAAATAAATAAAAATATATAAAATATAAAAAAAAAAAAAAAAAAGGAATGTGGGTATTTATTAATTCTATATATTTAAAAAAAAAATGATAATAATTAAAAAAATTGAACTTTATTTTATAATAAATAAATTCATTTTAATTAGTAAATAGATTAACATGAATAATTATAATTCTAATATTTATTAAATAAAACCTTGAAAAAAAAAATAAAAAAAATAAAATAATAATAATTAATAATTAATAAATAATAAATAATAATAAAATTTATTTATTAATTTAATTTCATATCAAATGTAGTTTAATTTGTTAAGATTTAAAATTATTTATATTGCTAGGTCACCACCAATATTTAATTAGTTTTAAATTATTATTATATAAAATTTATATAAATAATTGAATAGATAGATAGATATATTTTTTTATTCTACATTTTATTTCTTTTTTTTTTTTATTTATTTATTTATTCGTAGATAGACCTATATACATAATTTTCTTAAAACATTTTAATCTATTTAATTAAGAGTAATTATTTATCATTAAAATATTAACAAATAAAATTTTTATTTAATTAAAAAAAAAAAAATAAATAAATAAATAAATTCTAAGAATTTATTAAATAGAAAAAAATTTTATAACAAATAAAAATGAAAAACAAAAACAAAAACAAAAAAAAATTTAAAAAAATAGAAAATTTTAACACAAACAAAAAAAAATTTTTTTTTATGAATTAAAGTAAAAAAAAAAAAGGAAAGAAAATCTCCAAAAAATAAAAAAAAAAAAAAATTAATTTACTAAATAAATCTTGTTCAACATAAAATACGATACAAATAAAATTAATAAAGGGGAAATAACAAAATAGAAATCAATATTCAATAAGCTTTTTTTTATTTATTATTTTTATTAGTATCATAATTATTAATAATTAATTATTAAATTTATTAATTATTAATTTATATATATATATAGGTTGCTCTTATTAAATTTATTATTTTATTAATTTTTATATATATATATAGGTTGCTCTTATTAAATTTATTAATTTTCTATATATATATAGGTTGCTCTTATTAAATTTATTAATTTTCTATATATATATAGGTTGCTCTTATTAAATTCCATTGTTAGAGAATTACCTATGATATAAAAATTTAATATCCTATAATGCTTATAATGCTTAGTTTTAGGTTTGAACATAAATGAAAATGTTTTGAACATTGTTCCCTTATTTATTCCTATTTATTAAATATTTAAGTTTCAATAAATTATTATTTTGATTTAAATTAAAAAATGAAAAGGATAACAAACCTTATTACCTAATTAAATTTTACTTTATATCTTTCAATTCTAAAAAGTTTGGTTTAGTTTTTATTGAATAGTTTTAATTTTTATTTTTTTTTTTTTTTTATAAAGATTAAATTTTATATTATAATTCCACTTTTTTTTTTTAAAAAAAAAAAATAAAAATAAAAATAAAATAAAATTATTAATAATTATATTAATATAAATAAAATAGAAATATAATTAAAAGATTCTATATTCATTTCCTTTCTTTTTCTTTTTTTTTTTTTTTTTTAATAAAAAAAAATGATTAAATTTTTATACTCTAATTCTATTTCTTTTTTTTTTTTTCTAAATAAAAAAAATAATAAATAAATAGTTAAAAACTATTAATGATAATTAGAGATGGTATCATTATTTATTAAAAATTCAAATATTATCTATAGTTTTGTTGTTGTTTTAAAACAAATCATAGATCTTTTTTTATATATATATATCTATCTATATTATTATATCTATTTTAAAACAAAATAATAAAAAAAAAAAATTTTTTTTAATAGTCCTATAATAAAATAAAATTGTAATAAAAATAATATAAAAAATATATTTAATAAAATTCTTAAATAATCTATCCTAAAATGAACATTTTATGATTATAATATGTCTTAATAAATAAAAAAATTGAAATAATAATAATAAAAAAATAAATAAATAAATAAATAAATAAATTAAATTAGTATGACATTAATAAATAACTATATTTATTAATAAAATAAATCAATTTTGGAAAAAAAAAAAAAAAAAAAAAAAAAAAAGATTTCTCATTTTATTAACATTTTATTAAAACAAAAGATAGTGAATAAACCTCAAACAACAACAATCATTTAAAATTGATTAAACTAAAATTAATGAAATTTATTTATTTTTAATACTATAAAAAAAAATTAAAATAATTAAAAATAATTAAAAATAATTAAAAATAATTAAATAATTAAAAACTACCAAAAAAAAAAAATAACATATTAATGATAATTTTATATAACTGATAAACTTTAAATAGTAATCTATTTATTGATAATATATTAAATTTAATGAAGTTAAAACTATATCATATATAATAAATGGATCATAAAAGTAATTTTTATATATAAATATTTAAAAAAAAATATATATATACATATATAATTATTTTTATATTTATATGAGTCTTATATGATTTTATTTAAAAAAATAATTATAGTTAATGCTGTATGAAATGAAATAATTTGATCATAATTACATATTGTTTTGTTTTTTTATAGTTTTTTTTTTTTTTTTATTTTATAGATATCATGATAATCTCTTATACATTTTTACTTTACTATGACTTTTTTTTTTTTCCATGATTTAAATTTTCATTTTTTTTAATTTCATATATATATATCTGATTATGAACGGCGTAAAGATCTTTTTAATGATAAACTGATTATTATTAAAAAAAAAAAAAAAAGTTTATCTATCATCTAAAGACTTTTTCAAAATTATTTTTTTTTTATTATTATTATTACTATCATTTTAACTAAAAAAAAAAAAAAAAAAAAAATACAAATACTACTCTAAAATTTAAAATTATATTGTTTTTTTTTTTTTTTTAAAAAAAAAAAAATATATTTTTTATACTATTTAAACTTTATAGCAGCATTTATTAAGAATAAAAAAAAGGTTTTTTTTTTTTTTTTATTGTATTAGTTTCAAAAACCTTATAAAATATATAGATGTAAAAAAAAAAAAAATAAAAATTAAAAAAATAATAATAATAATAATTAAGGGAAATTAAAACTTTATTTTTTTTTTTTTTTAAACATTTGAATTCCATTAATTATTATTCATACCATTTGAGTTCCATTAATGATTATTCATACTTTTAGATAATTATATCATATAAAAACTTTTATTTTAATTAAAATAATAAATAGTAAAAATAATAAAAAAGTTTGTCAAATTGAAAAAGTCATGATATATAACAAAGGCATCATTCATTCCATTATCAATAATAACAAAATAATTGTAGAAAGAATGTTGGATACTTAGCTTAATGTCTTTATTTTATTTTTATACTGATTTAATTCAATGATAAAGTTGAATAGCAACTATATAGGATAACTAAAATTATTTTAAAAATTCTAATGAATAAAAACTATTATGATATATTTTTATGATATATTAATTGTATTAATTATAAAAAAAAAAATAAAAAATAAGAAAAAAGATAGAAAATTAAAAAAAAAAAAAAAGTTTTTTAAATTATAAATTAGTATTTTGATTTTATAAAATTCTTCAAAAAAAAAAATTTTTTTTTTTATTTATATTTACTATAACTACAAAATTTTATTAATTTTATTTTATTTTATTTACATTTAAATAAAATAAAATAAAATAAAAAATAAACTCAATATAAAAAATAAAATAAAATAAAATAAAATAAAATAAAATAATAAAAAATATATATATATTTTTTTAAATTTTACGAAATATTAAGTTGGATGAAATTATCATTGATTTAATTATTAATTAATTTAAACTTTTTTTATTTTATGTTAAAAAAAAAAATTTGTATTTATTAAATAGACTACAATATAATATATTATAAAGGATAGAGGATAGGATTATTATAAAAGATAGAGGATTATTATTAAAGGCTATGATTTTAAATTAATAAAAAATTTTAATAGATAAAATTTTATATAAAAAAAAAATAATTAAACTTTTTTATTAAAAATTTTTTTTATTAGTTATAAATAAAATTTTTTTTATTAATAAATTTTATTAGTTTTATTATAAATAAAATTTTTTTTTATTTATTAAAGGATATTAATATATGATAAATGGTAATAAAGTAAAAGTTTATAGTTGATTAATTAAATTAAAAAAATTAATTAAAAAAATTTTTTTTTTTGGATTTAAATGAATTTTATATTTTATGAAATAAAAAATAATAATAACAATAGTTAATAATAACAATAGTTAATAATAATTAATAATTAATAATTAATAATAATTAATAATAATAAAATTTATATGATATATTAAATAATGATATATTAAATAATGATATATTAAATAATGATATCAATTAATAAAAAAAAATTAGATATAATATATAATGAAAAAAAAAAAATAAATATAAAATAATAAATACACCTATAATTAATTAATATAATAATTAAAAAAAATTTTTTTTGAATTTTTTTTTTCTCTATAACATAGTCATGCTTTTTTTTTATTAATTTTGTAGAATTTTTTATTTTTTTTTTTTCATTTAATATAACTGAAAAAATATTGTTAAAAAAAAAAAAATAGTAATAATAATAATTATAAAACTAAAATATTATCTATCTATATATACCCAAAACATAATAATTATCAATGAGAGGGAAAAAAAAAAAAAAAAAAGAAAATTTTAAATCTTAATAATAACACGAAATTAATGGTAATAAAGTTTAACTAACACAAGAAAAATAAAAAATAAGATCAAAAATGAATAAAATAAGAAGAGAAGACAAACCAAAAAAAAAATGAATAACAATAAAATTATTTAATTAAAAAAGATTAAATTTAATTCCATAATAATTTTAGAGTCATAAGTTGAATTTTAATATAAAAAAAATAAAAAAATAAAATAAAATAAATTCAAAATATTAATTAAAATGATTTTTTATTTTTATTTTTTTTTTTATTTTTTTTATATTTTTTCATTTATGATCGATATATTATCATACTCTATAAATTAATGATACACATTTCTAAAAAAAAAAAAAATAATAATAATAATAATAAAAATAAATAATAATTATAAATAATAAAAAAAAGTATCTTATTTTTGATCACTTTATTTTAATTAAATTTAATTATAACTTTAAAAAAAAAAAAAAAAAAAAAAAAAGATGACTAACATTTCATTTCTTTTAATGTTTTTTTTTTTTTTATTATTTTATAAGAGACTTTTGATTCCATATTAATTTTCTTTTCTTAATATAGTTTAATCCTATTTATAAAAAAAAAAAAAAAAGCAATTAAATTTTGATAGATATTTTATTCTAAATGAATGCCTATTATAGCAAAAAAAAAAATTAATAACTAGGTTTAATAAATGATTTCCATAACATATTAAATAAATAGATATAATAATAATATTCAAATATAACAAAATTGATATGACTTGAAAAAAAAAAAAAAAAAAAAAAAAAGAGATTAACATAAAAAGAATTAAAAAATATATATATATTCTTACTTTATTCAACTATACTAAAAAACAATCACACCACACAATAAATCTTTACTTTTCATTTATATATATATTTTATAATTTTTAAAATAAAATAAAAAAAAAATATATATATATATATACATATTTTTTTTTATTTTATAAATTTTATTATATATATATATAATGAAATTTTTAATTAATATTTATATTGTAGTAAATTATTCTATAAAGTTTGAATATATATAATATATGATAGATTAATACTATTTTTTTTTTTATTTGATTGATCCATTTGATATATATATAAAAATAAATTTTTTTTTTTTTTTGGAGAAATTTTTCTGTATACTACAATCAAATATAATATATTTAAGATTTTTATACAAAAAAAAAATACATACATATTCATAATATTATATAGTATATTTAAATTTTTTTTATAAATAAAGTATTATTCTTAATTAATAACAATATATTATAATATAGTTATCTATATATATAATAGAATATCAATAAAAAAAAATTTATATATATATATATATATATAAAAAATGATTTTTAAAATGCTGAGAATAAAATATTTTTTTAAAAAAAAAAAAAAAAAAAAAAAAAAAAAACAGGTCAAACTTTTCTATCTCTATTGAAAAAAAAAAAAAAGTATATATACATATTTTTCATCATGATGAGTATTTTATTTTTTTATTTTATATTAACTTTTTTTTTTTTTAAAGCTTTATTTTTCAATGTCATTTATTTATTTTAATAATATTTATAAATTTATAATAATTTTCTAATTATATTTTTTTTTTTTTTGGTTGAAATTAAACTATTAAATATATTAATTTACCATATTTTTATTTTTAATAGTTTATTCCTAAACTTAATGATAAATACCAAAATCATAAATAGTATTAAAATTAATGATGATGATGATGATGAATGATTACTATTCTATTATTATTATATATATTTAAAATTTTTTATCTTTTCATTTCCTACCCAAGATCTATTTTAAAAATTCTTATTCATAAACATTAAAAAATATTTTTATTAAAAAAAAGTATATAAAAAATATTATGAAAAAAAAAATAGAGTCTATAAAATAAATAGAATTAAAACTATTATAAATAAAATTGATTAATAAATTAAAAAAAAAATATATATTAAATAATAATAATAATAAATAATAATAATAATAAAAAAGTTTTTTATCACTAGAAACAAAATAAATCAAAATTTTTAATTAAAAAAGTTTATAATTAGCTTTTTTTTTTTAAACTCAATTTTTTATAAATTAAAAAAAAAAAAATTTTTTAATATTTTTTTTTAAATTTTTATTTTTATTTTTACTTTTATAAAAAAATAAAATAATAAAATAAAATAATAAAATAAAAAAAAAAAGTAAATCAATACAAAAACTTTAAAAGTTATGATTCATTTTATTAAAACTTTAAAACTATTTTTAGTACATTTTCAAATTTTATATATGCTATTAACTCTTTTTTTTTTTTTAAAAAAAAAAAAATTTGAAATTAAATAAAAAAAAAAAAAAAAAAAACTAATTTAAATATTTTACATAAAGTTTCAATAAAAAAAAAAAAAAAAAAAAAAAAAAAAAAAAAAAAAAAAAACTAATTTAAATATTTTACATAAAGTTTCAATAAAAAAAAAAAACTAATTTAAATATTTTACATAAAGTTTCAATAAAAAAAAAAAAAATTTAATTTACTATACTAATTTTTTTATATAGTTTATCTGTTTTTTAAATTTAATTTCTTTTATTATTATTATTATTATTATTATTATTTTTTTTTTTTTTTTATTAGATTATTATGTTATTTTTTTTTTGTTATTTTATTGTAATTTTATATATATATATATATTTTACATTTTATTATATTAATTTTATACAACTTTATATTTTTATTCAAAAAAATTTTTTTTTTTTTTATTTTATAAAGTTAAAAAAATTAAATAGAATGATTAATAAAAATGATAATGCTTTTTGAAATTTTAATGATGAATATTTGTATTTTATGATATAAATTATAAAATATAATATTTAGGAAAAAAAAAAATTTTTTTTTTATTATTTAAATTTCATGGGTTTATTACTTGCTATGATAAATAGTTTTTATGATTACTAAATAGTAATAAAATAGATTCCGAGTAGCATCGTTAATTTTATTAATTTCTTTTTAAATTTTTTATTATAAAATTTACTTTTAAATCTTGAAAATGTATTTTAATATGTATTATAATATCCATTTAAAAAAAAAAAAATCCATAAATAATAATTTAACTAAAATAAAAATACGGATGACCTTTTTCAATACTTAACTCATTATTATTGAAAAATTTAGGGCTATGATAAAGGAAGGAAAGTGAATAAAATGGGCATTTAACGAATATTAAATAATAACTTTGTTACTATATTAACAAATTAGGTGATATTAACTAGTAATATAAAATAAAAAAAAAAAATTAAAAAACATTTTTTTTTTTTTTTTTTTTTTTTTGGTAAAAAAGATTAAATACTACTATAAATAGTTATCTAAATATAAACTTTATATATTAATTTATCACTATTAAATTATTAATATATTAAAATATTGTTTATTTCATAAAATACTAATAATAATAAAAAAAAGTTTAAATTATAGAATTTAAATAATGTTAATTAAAAATTTTTTTTTTTTATTACTCGTATTTTCAAATAGGATAGTGATAAAGTGATATAATTAACTAAAAAAAAAATATATATATATATAAGCTTTAGGGTTAATTTTAATCTAACCCCTAATAATAATTAGATTACTTTATTAACTATTTAATCAACTTTAATTTTTTTTTAATCATTTCATAATTTTCTAATGAATATTACAATTTTATAACTATGATTAAATATTAATATTATAAAAAAAAAAAATAGAAAAGAAAATACAGTTTAGAGTAAAAAGTAGAAAATTATTATTATTAAAAAAAAAAAAATTTATAGTTTGAGTAGAGTAAAAAGTTAAAAATTACAGCATTAAGATGAAAAGAAAACTATAAAAGATCAACAGTAATATTTATTAATTACTTGTATCGTCTATCATTATTGTTAAAACAATATTTAAAAATTTAAAAAAAAAAAAGTTTTTATTATAATACTAATATATTTAAAGTATTTAAATATATATATATGAATATTATATTTTTTTTTTTTAGTTTTTAAATATAATTAATTATTTTTTAAAAAAAAATTGTCTTTTTTTTTTTATTTTTTATTGAAAAAGTAACCTTTTATGAAAAAATTCAACGATTGAGTAATATATACTTTATATATATATTTTTATATATTTTATATATTTTATATATATTTTATATATTTTATATATTATATATATATTTTATATATTATATATATATTTTATATATTTTATATATAATATATTAATAATATAAAATTTCAAAAAAAAAAAAAAAAAAATTCAATTTTTTTTTTTACATAAATCATTTTATTTAATCTACAATTTTATATAAAATACTATAGGACATATATATTAATATAAATTTTAATATAAATTAATATATTATCAATTAATTTATAATATATTTAGTATTGATATCCATGGAAGAATTTCAATATTAAATAAAAGTCCAAAAGTAACCTAAGAAAAAAAAAATTTTTTTTTTTTAATAATAATAATAATAATAAAAATAAAAATAAAAAAAATATAAAAAAAAAAAGTTAAATTCTTATAAAATTTAATAGTTTAAAGTAAAACTGAATAAATATATATATATATATATTTTTTTTTTTTTTGTTATTTTATTGATTTTAAGGTTATTTTTGATTTAAAAAAAAAAAGAAAAGAATTTTATTTATTTTAACCTTTTCCACCAACTTTATTCAAGGAGACTTGAAAATTAAAATTGATTTTTTGATTTTTTTAAAAAAAAAAAAAAAAAAAAAAAAAATTTTTTTTCATTTATTTATTTTAACCTTTTCCATCAACTTTATTCAGGGTATTTGAAAAAATTAAAATTAAACCTTAATATTTATTGTATAACATTATAAAATATATATATATATATATATTTATTTTTTTATGTCATCTTTTATTGATTTATGATTTAAAATTTTTTTTTTTTTTTTTTGATCTTATTTAAAATATTTATAAAATATTTATTGATTTATTGATTACAATTAATAAATTAAAAATAATGGTTAATAAAGTAAAAGATTTTAAATAATATCTACTACTTATAATAAATCCTAAAAGTTAAAAAAATAAATAGACCAAAAAAAAAAAAAAAATTTTTTTGAATTTTAAATAGAGTTAAACATGATATTCATGATTTAGCCTCTCTATCCCATTCAACAGATAATTTTTTATATATTAAAGAAATATATTTTACCAAATTTTTAAAAATATTTTTTTTTATATATTTGTCTATAGTTTTTTTTTTTTTAACTTTCTTATACATGTATAAAGTAAATTACAAAAAATAAAGATTCAAAAAAAAATTATTTGGATATAATTATTTGTTTACTTAATCTTTTTATTTCAACAAAAAAAAAAAAAAGTTTTCATTACAATTTATTAATGACTATTATTCTATTACAAATATCTTTTACTATATATATATATATGTATATTTTTTTTTTTTGTTTTGTTTTATTTTTTATCTTGAAATAAATCAATATAAATAAATGGATGATTAATATTAAAACTTTTTACAATATGTAAATATATATATATATATTTTTTTTTTAAAAAAAAAGAAGAAAATCAATGAATAAATGAATAATATTATTTCCCGATTTTATTTTATTTTATTTTAATATTTTTTTTGATAGATTTTTTAAAATGAAGATAATTAATAAATTTTTTTATTTCCCGATTTTTACTTTAGTTAAGATCAATTTATTTTTTTTTGTATTTTTTTTTTTGTTCTATAATAATATAAGTACATAAAAAAAAAATGGGTGGAAAAGAAAAAGGAAAACTTTTATTTTTTTTTTTTTATGACTTTAATAATTTATAATTAAATTTAAATAAATATTCAAAGTCTTATTTCAAAATTAAAAAAAAATATATATATATATATTTATATAGTTTTATATAGATAGATAGATATTAATTATAAATAATTAAATTATTTATTATTGATGGTAAAATGGTAAAATAAAAAAAAAAAAAAACAAAAAAAAATTTTTTTTTTCTTTTATTTACTAAAAATGGTAAAAAGATTAATTAAAATTTTTTTTAATATTTCTTATACTAATTAATTATTTTAGAATTAAAACCGAAGCTTAAATATTAGTAAAATAAAATAAAATAAAAATAAAATAAAAATTAAATAAAATTAAAAAAAAAAAAGTAGTCCATGCATCCAATATCCAGATTATTTATTTATTCATTTATTGATAATAAAATAAAAAAAATAAAAAAATGAAAAAATATTAATATATATATTTTTTTATTTATTTATTTATTTTTTTTTTAATATCTTTATTAACTTTTTCTGTATATAAAAAATTATTTATATAAATTAAAATAATAAACTAAATATTTTATTTTTTATAAATTTTTTTTTCATTAAAATAATAACTAAATATTAAATATATCAAATATTATTTTAATTATTTAATTATTTTTTTTTTGTAAAGTATTAAAAATGGCAACTTCAAGTATTCCATTTAAAGTAAGATAAATTTATTAAAAATAATTCTTTTTTTTTTTTTAATATATGCTTTGTTTAATAATTAATAAATAATAATTAATTAAAATATATAATAATAATAATAATTATTGCTTATTGAAATAACAAGTTAGTAACAAAAACAAAACAAAACAAAACAAAACAAAACAAAACAAAACAAAAATATATTAATGACAAAAATAAAAATTTAAAAATTAACAATAAAATAATAATAATAATAATAATAAAATTAAAAACGATATTAATATCATTAATTTATTATTAAGTTAATGTCATAGATCATTAAATTAATAGGAGGAAAAGTATAATTATTATTATTATTATTTTTAATGATGAATTAATTTGCTTTCTCTTCTTCTTTTTAATTTCTTTTAATTTTCTTAAAATGATTTATAACTATTTTGTAAAAAAAAAAAAAAAGAAAAAGAAAAAGAAAAAGTCATCTATTTAATTTAAAAGTGTTTTAAAATTTTGTTTTTTTACATATATTAATACTATTGTTATTATTATTATTTATATTATTATTTATAAAAATATTATATTAATTATTTAATATAATTATCGATTTACTTGTACATTTATTGATTACTATATTATTAATTATTTATTATTCTCAATGATTTATTTATTATTATTAATTATTATTTATGATATATTTATTTATAATAATTTATTATTTATTATTTATTATAGATTGTAAATTTATATATTAATATTATCATCATTATCATTATTATCATTAAATTATTAAAATATAATATTTAGTATTATTGTCCTTAACTATTTATTGTTATTAAATAATTATTATTAGTGTTTTTATTATTTTTATCCTTTTTGACATTATTTAATTATTATAATTATTATTTTTTTTTTTTGGTATAATAATTATTAATAGTTTTTTTAAAAAGTAATGATATTATTCCTTATTTGGTTCAAAATATATTTAAAATAAAATATATTTAAAATAAAATATATTAAAAATAAAATATATTAAAAATAAAATATATTAAAAATAAAATATATTAAAAATAAAATATATTAAAAATAAAAATATATATATAATATATAATATATAATATATATTATAAATTATATATAATTTATTTATTTTATTAATAAAATCTGTTTAATGTTTAAAATAATAATAATAATAATAATAATAATAATTATAATAATAATATAATTATTTTTTTTTTTAAAAAAAAAAAAGAAAAAAAAAGCAATACAAATTTAAAACGTTTTTAAATGCTTGGTTTTAGTTTTTATTATAATGAAATGACTTGAAATAGCATTATGGTCAGTTATTGTTTTAAATATAAAAAATACAAAAAAAAGTAAATATATATATAATATATTAATAAAAAATGTTTACGTAATTCATTATGTATTTAACATTTTTTTATTATCAAAATTGTAAAAACATTGTAGCCTGATATTAAAATATTAAAAATCTTTAATTATTTTTATAGAAATTTATTAATTAATTAATTAATAAGTAATATAATAAATTAAAAAATGAAAATATAATGTTAATGTCAATTCCTATTCAATTAATAATTTCTATTGAAGAAAAGAAAAAAAGAAAAGAAAAAAAAAATATTCAAATGGTTCTATTCTATTAAATATATATACATTTATATGTTATAAATTTAAACATTAATATAAAAATATATATATATATTATATAAAATATTTGCAATGAGTTAAGAATAAAAGCATATATTTGTGTATATATTGGTTTCATTTAATATATGTAAAAATAAAATAAAGTAGAATATATTATCTTTGAATTATATATATATTTAATATTTAATAATAATAATTTCATTGTTTTTTTTTTTATATATAAATATAATTGAATAGTTTTTATAAAATTACTATAATTATATATATATTTATTAATTAATAGTAATAGTATATATTTATGTTTGAAAAAAAACAATAAAATAAAATAAATAAATTTGATTAAAAAAGAAATACTTCATTATAGTAATAAAAAAATTACTGTTCATAATAAATATATTATATAGATAAAAAAAAGATGAATGTAACACAGTAAAAGTTAAAATCAAAAAATTAAATGGTATTGTAACAAACTCTAATTTTATTTTATAAAAAAAAAAAAAAATAAATAAATAAAAAAAAAATATTAAATAATAAAATTATGTATGGATGATGATTAAATATAATCTATTTAGTTTATTTATTTATTTATTAATTTATTTATTAATTTATTAGTTTATTTATTTATTTAATTTTTAGTTTATTTTTGATTTTATATATCTAACTATCTATCTATTTATCTATGGATATACTTTTAATAATAATTTAAATTTTCTTTTAATTATTATTTTTTAAATTATTATCTTTTTTAAATTATTTATTTTATTAAAATTGTTATTTTATTTAAATTATTTATTTTTTAAATTATTATTTTTTTTTTATTAATTAGTATTAAATAAACTTTCAGTATTTCGCCTATTTAAAAAAAACAAAAAAAAATAGTTGATAAATTTATTTTGGGGGATAAACACAAAAAATAATAATAATAATAAAAATAATCTTTATAATTTAAAAATTTGAATTTGAAAAATAAAAAAAAAAAAAAAGTAATACTTTTTAATTTTTTTTTTCCCAATTTAATTTTTATATCATGATTAAAATAATAATAATAATAATAATAATAATAATAATAATAATAATAATAAATTCTATAAATATAAATAATAACAATAATAATAATAATAATTATTATTATTATTATTATTATTATTAAGATTTTTATCACTATCAAGGGTGTATCGTCAAAATAATTTTTACATTTTCATATATAAACTTTTTTTTTTAATAATTGACCTTTAATTTAATCTGTATCTTTTTTTTTTTTTTTTCACCCATGTTAGTAATAATTCATTCATCAACCATTGTATGTCTCTACAATTTATCTTAACTATTTAATATTGTTGATTGATATACTATTGTCATTATTTATAATTATTTTATTTATTTATTTATTAAGTTATTAGTTATTAGTTATTAAATATATAAATCGACTAGTTTAATGATTCTGTTTCAATTGAAATTGTGAATTATTAATTTTTTTTTTTTTTAACAAAGCTTAAAAATATTAAATAGATAATGATCAAAGAAAGCAAAAAAAAAAAAAAAAAAAAAAAAAAAGCGGATCATTAAAATAAAATTAATCATAATCATAATCATAATTATAATCATAATATTAATAATCATCATCATAATCATAATAATAATAATAATAAAAATAATAATAATAATGATAATTATAATAATAATAATAATAATTAAAAATTAAATATGATTAATTATAAATAATAATATAAAAATAGGATTTAATGATAATAATAATTAAAGTGGGAATTAATTTAAGATGTAATGCATAATATTTTATTTAATTTTTTTTTTTTTTTTTTATTATTTAAAATGTTAAAAATTTTTTATAGGTATCGATGCGACGAATAATCATGAGAATAATAATTAAGCAGTTAATAGATTCCCATTGATAATAGATTCCCATTGATATTTACTTAAATAAATAAATATATATATATATTTTTTTTATTTAATTAATATAAAAATAATTAATAATAAAAATAAATATCTAAATTGGAAATGAAAATGAAAAAGTTATGAAGGCGTTTAGAAAAAATCATTAAATTTTTTTTTTTACCTAGGAGTGTTTCGTATGGTAAAAAATTTTTAAATAAATTAGATACTATTATAAAAAAAGTTTTTTTAAATAGATCATTCATTTCTTTTTTTTTTTTTTTTTTTTTTTTTTTTTTTTTTTTTTTTTTTTTTTTTTCTCAATAATCTCTTAAACCATCCTTGAAGAAGAAAATCCTCTCTACCGATTAAATTATATTAGGGAAAAATGAAAAAAAAAAAAAAAAAAACTTTTAAAGGGGGAATGAAAATCACCTCCATAACCATTTAAGGAAGGTCATTGGTGTCATTTGATGTCGATTCAGAAATCCTAGGTAGGTTCGTCCCAACGAGTAACTAACCCCCAAGGATAAAAAAAAATTGGAAAAGACAAAAAATTTATATATATAAGATATCTCTATTTTTTTTTTTTTTTTTAAATTGGAAAAGACAAAAATATATAAATATATAAGATAACCTATATATTATTAATATATTTTTTTTTTTTATTTTTTTTAGTATTGATTTTGATTTTTTTTTTTTAGAGTTAATATTCATTATCATTATATCATTAATCATTAATCATTAATCATTAATCATTAATCATTAATAATAAAAGGTTTTATTAATTTTAAATGTATTCTATATTATTAATCATTTATAATTTTAAAATAATATAGGTATAAAAGATATAAATATTTTAAATTAATAATTAAATGATAAATAATAATAAACTATATTTATATATATTTATATATTTATATATATTTCATAAATGAAATATTAAATAGAAAATAATGTTTTAAAAGCTGGTACCAGTTAAAATCAAAAAAAAAAGTTATTAAAATTCATTCATTAATTAATAATGTTATATATTATATATTACATTTAAATTTAAAAATAAAAAATAAAAAAATAAAAAAAAAAAAGAAATCAAATAATTAAAAAATAATTATTATTATTATTATTATTATTATTATTATTTTCTTTTTTCCTATTCAAATTTAATTCTACCTATATATATTAATATAGTATACTATTCATATATTTATTATAAATAAACTTTTATTTTTTTTTCCATTCTTTTGATTGACAAATAAATTAATTATATATTATGATTTATATATAAATGATATAAAATAATATTAAAAATGTTAAATTCTTTCTTTTTTTTTTTTTATTGAATCATTAATAATGTTAATTAATATAATTAACTAATATTATATTTTATTTTATTATACAAATAAAATATATTTATGTTTAAATAATTCCATAATATTAAATAATATAATAATAATAAAAATAAAAAATATATTTTTCTTTTTTTTTTTTATATATATAATTATTATTATTATTATTATTGTTACATGAAATTTTTTTTATTCATTATTATATATATTATATAATTTAATTAATTATAATTATATATTTTCAATATAAATAAAATTAAATGATAACTAATTAACAAAATGAAGGACATCGAAAATTTTTTTCTTAACTTTTTTAATATAAAATAAATAAATAAATGAAAAAATGAATGAAAGAAAATAATTATTAAAAAATATTAAGATGAATTAAATTAATATATTAAATTAATATAGTATTTCATTTATTGATATCAAATCGATATAAGAAAAATAAAAAAAAAAAAAAAATCTAAAACATTAATAAATTATATCATTGTGTGAATTGTGCATCATGATTAAAATTTTAATTAAAATGATACCAATTAAAATTTAGTATGAAATAAAAAATATACATAATATTAATATAAAATATTAATATAATAGGTAAAATATTTATATCATATATAAAATATCAATATAATAGGTAAAATATTAATATTTTGAATAAAATATTAATATAATATATAAAATATATAAAATATTAATATAATAAAAATTAAAAAAAAAATAAATAAAATTCACCAAGATTATTAAATTTCCTTTTTTAGGTAGTTGTCCATTTTATATATTACATATTTCAAAGATAAAACAATTTTTTTTTAAAAAAAAAAAAAAAAAAGAAAAAAGAACAATAGAAATAGAAATATTATTATTATTTTTTTTATTTTTATTTTTATTTAAATTTTTTAATTTTTTTATTTTATTTAATTTTTTTTTTATTTTATTTAATTTTTTTTTTATTTTATTTAATTTTTTTTTTATTTTATTTAATTTTTTTTTAATATTATTATTATTATTTAATTTTTTGTTTTATTTAATTTATTGATCTATTTTTATATTTATTTTAACTCTTTTTAATATTTAAATAAGATAAAGTCAATTAAATATAAATAATAACATGATTTTGATTTTAATATAAACAATATTAGGTATAATATATTTCTTGAACGATTTATTTATTGAATTTAAATAATAATAATAATAAAAATAAAAAAAAAAATAAAATAAAAAAATAGTTAATATCATAAACTGTTAAAAATAAATTATCTATATATTTATATTAAATTTAAAAATATATTAAGTTTATTTATTATTATATTTTAGAAAAAAAAAAAAAGTAGTATTAAAATGATCAAAAATAAAAAAAAAAAGTTTTATTTTATATTATTTTTTTTTTATTTTATATTAATATAATACAAAATTTATAATTTTATTAATATCTTTTTTTTTTTTATTTTAAATGTCTTATATTTTAAATATTTTATTATAGATAAATTGTTATAAAAAAAAATTATAATTTATTTTTACAAATTTCAGCTTAATTCTTCATTATTTTTTCAAAAAAAAAATAAATAAATAAAAAATTATAATACTATAATAATAAATAAATAAATAAAATAAAAACTATTAAACTGCCTTAAGGATAAATCCTATTTTATCGATAACAAACATTAACTATTCTATTTTTTTTATATTTTTTTAATTCAAATAATATATATTATTATATTTAAATAGTTATTATACTAACAACGAATTTTCTACTATAAAACTACAGAAAAAAAAAAAAAACTTTTATTAAATAAGATTGTGGCTATAAAAATGTTTTTTCCAACATAATATTTTATTTTATATCTATTTATATATTTATATATTTATAATTTTTTTTTTTTGTATTTTTTAATACAAGTTTAATTAATTAATTAAACTTTAATGTCTATAAAAAATAAATTGGTTCATGATGAATGACTCATTCATTAATTTTAATATTAAGATTCATGATATAACATTATATCATTTTAACTTGAAACAACACAATCCATTTGACTGTAACCTACCAACCTCCTCCACACTTTTTAATTTATTTCGATGGTATAACTTATTAAAAAATAATAATAATAATAATAATAATAATAATAATAAAAAATTAATAATAATAATAAAAAAAAAGGATTAGATAATTAGGATGATAATTATTGAACTAAATATCAAAAAAAAAAAAAGGGGGGGCTATATTACTTTTTCCTTTTTTCCAAAAAGGAAACCTTCTTTTAAATTATATTTATTTCTTAGGATCAATTTTATTATTTTATTACTTTTATTTATAATTATTAACAGTCGTTACAACCAAGCAATTAATATAGTTTTTTAATTAAATATATTAAAATAAAATAATATAATAAAAATAATTAAAAAAAAAAAAAAAAAGAAAAAGAAAAAAAAAATAATTAATATTATTAATTATAATTATTAATTAATATTATTTTAATATTTTTTTTTATTTTTTATTTGTTATTTTTTATTTATTAATTTTTTTTTTATTACTTTTTTGTTTTAATATAAATTTCTACAAATAAAATAAAAAAATTGTTTAAATTAGAAATAGTAATATAGTAATACCCAAATTTTTAATATATATTATACTTATTAGAGTTTGGCTTCTATTATATTTATATATATAATATTATATGGTAAAAGGAGTTTTTTTTTTTTTTTTTAATATATAAATTATTTTTGTATTCTATATTAATAATTTATTTTAACACCAATTATATTTTTTTATTAAGAAAATAGAAAAGTATTAAATTAAAAAAAAATAATATATTTATTATAAATTATTAGAAATAATATATACATAGAATATAAATATAATTATATAATTATACAAAAAAAATATAAAAAAAAAATCTAAAGTGGATATGAAATTTTTTTTTTATTATTTATTCTATTATAGAAAGGCTCTTCAACATCTATTCATTTTACTTGATATCCTAAAAAAAAAATTTATTAAAATTTAATTAATATATTTTAAAATAGTTTAATCAAAAAAAAAAAAAATTGTTATAAAATAAAGTTATCATCACATCATTTTTTTTTTATTTTATTTTATTTTCATCTATTTAATTCAATTTTTATTAATAACCCATTTTACTTCTTTTTTATTTATTTTATTTTATTTTATTTTATTTTATTTCTTATAAATTTATAATTATTAAGATTCATCAACTCTAATATTAATCTAATAGAATAAATTATTATTAATAATAGGAATCATCAACATTTATTTTTTTTCTTTTTATCACATCTATTATGATTTTTTTTTTTAATAATGATTAAAATTGTCATTTGGGACTTTCAAAATAAAAAAGAAAAGTTTTAATAAATTAGAATTAATTAATTTGTTATTTTTTTATTAGAATATATGAATATATGATACAACAAAACAACTGATTTACTTTTTTTTTTTCTTTTCTTTTCTTTTTATTTTCCCCATCCTTTTCCCCATCTATAAAAAATCTATTATTTTATTATTATTATTATTATTAAAAAAAATAATATATATATATCCTAATTAATAATATAAAAAAAAATAGCTACATTTTTTTTTAATATAATAAATAGTTATGAAATCTTGATAATAAACAAAGTTCTATTCATAAGAAAAATCCTTAAAAAAAAAAAAATTGTCAATAATTATTAACAAAAAAAGAAAAATTTTAATATATATTTGTTTAAAATAAAAAAAAAAAAAAAGTTAAATATTATACAAAAAAAAAAAAAAGCCCAAATTTTGTTGTAATTTAAAAAAAAAAAAAATTAAATAAAAAAAAAAATTAAATAAAATAAAATATAAATATATATAATAAAAATAATATATAATAAAAATAATATATAATAAAAATAATATATAATACTAAAATAAAATAAAAATAATATAAAATACTAAAATAAAATAAAAATAATATAAAATACTAAATTAAATTATATTTGTCTTTTCTAACAATTGAACAGGATTGGTTGTCACTTATAATACAATCATTTTTAATAGTTTAATTAAAGAGTTATACCATTTTTATTAAAGCTTAACAATAGTTTAAAAATAAATAATAAAAATGAGTAATAAAGTAATAAAAAAATCGAATAAAAAAAAAAAAAGATTAAAAAAAAAAAAAAAATAGAAAAATAGAAAAATAAAAAATAGTAAAGAATCCTAGTCAAACTAATAATCATAATCATTGAAAATCTATATAATTGAAAATAATTTTTTTTTTTAAAAAACAAAAAAATAAATAAATAAATAAAGAATTATAACATGAATGATTTTCCTTTTTTTTTTTTTTAACAAAAAAAATCTATTGAGATCATCTTTTTATTTTAGCCTAGAATATTATGCTTTATACAAAATAGGTAGTAGCAAAATACAGAAAAATATTAAATATTAAAAAATTTTTTTTTTTCATTTACATTCATTTTTACCTTCATAATTGTTTATTTAAAATATTATACATAGAGATAATTCGTACAATAAATTTTAAATTATTAATATTATTAAAAAAAATTTGTACAATTTAATTATTTTTTATACCTATTTGAATTTTTTTTTATCCACTTTAGAAGAAAAAAAATATTTAAAAAAAAATATTTACATAATTATATTAATTATATATATTATTATATTATTAATATTAATATTATTATAAATTAATATTTAATTATTCATCTATATAATTATAGATCAATGACTAATAATAATGTCTCAAGTGAACCGCTTAAACTATAAAAAAAAAAAAATATATATATATATATATATATAAATAAATTAAAATAAAAAAAATAAAATTAAATAAAATAAAATTTGTATTATTGTATATCTTAATAAAGAAAATAGAATTAATAAAAGAAAGATTACCTAAAAATATATATATATAAATATACTTTTTTTTTTAGAGCACTATAAAAGATTCCTTTATAATATGAAATTAAATTATTCATAATTAACATAGTTGATTTTTTTTATTTTTTTTATTTATTTATTTTTATTTTGATATAAACTATTTAAAAAATAATAATTTTTAATAATTTTTAGTTCATTGATTTAAAAAATATTAATTTTTAATAATTTTTAGTTTATTGATAATAATGATCATAGGTAAAAAAAAAAATGTTTATTCTATAACAATATAAAAAATTATTAATTAGAACCAATTAAAAATAAAAGAAAAAAAAAAAAAAACTGATACATTTATTTAAAATCAATTATTTATATATATATAAATATTTTATTCTCCATAAAATTTTTAAAAATTAATTTATTATATTAATATATAACTAATAAATAATATATTTAATAAAAAAAAAAATTGAGACATTAGTTTACAAAATCATAATAAATAAAATAAAATAAAATAATTAAAATAAAATAAAATAATTAAAATACTATTAAAATAAATTTATAATATAATAAATATTTTAAATTAATTAATTAATTAATTTTTTTTTATAATTATTTGAAACTGATTATTTTTTTTTATTGGTACATTTTTTTTATTTTTAATATATGGATTATTCTTTTTTTTTTTTTTTATAAAGTTAATACATCGAAAAATTTTTTTAATAATTAATTTTAATATGTATTCAATTAATAATATATTATTATTAATCGAATACATATTAATAGTTAATAAAATATATATATAGGATATTATATTTATTTAATACTCTATCTATTATTTTTGTTCTTTTTGTTCCATTTTATGCCTTAAATAAATAGGATTTTAAAAACTATATTATATTATTTATCTCTTTTATTATTATTATTATTATTCATTCTTTTATAATATGGATAATCAATTTAATTTTTAGTTTTTTTAATGTATAATGATATTTAAAATGCTTATTGAATTTTTTTCCGTTCTAATAAATAGATCTTGATGTTATATTTAAATAATATTTTTTTACTTTAAAAAATAACAATAAAAGTTGTTGATTCTTCTAATTTTTTTTAATACTCGATGCAAAATAAATTAAACTATTTTATATGCATAAAAAAAAAAAAGAAAAAAAAAAAAGAGCATTATTATTTAGGGTTAAAGTTAATTAGTAATTTATAAATTATTCATAATAAACCAATTATTATATAATACTTTTTATTTTATTTATTTTATTTATCTTATTTAGCTATTTTAATTCTATTTCAAAGTGAACCTTAATTCATAAGAAATAAAAAAAAATTTTTTCAACTATTTTTTACTATTATTTAAAATTTAATAAGATAATAATATAAAAGTTTTTTTAATATTAACTATAATATATATTTATAATAAAATGGGGGAAAAAATTATTTAAAAAAAATAAAAAAAAAAAAAAAAAATCCTTGGAATATATTAATAATTAAATTAAATTTTAAAATTAAAAAAAAAAAAAAAACTTTTTTTTGAAAGTAATAAAAAAAAAAAAAAAAAGCATCCAATCCTGCTTAACCATATTAGGTGATAATGACTTTAAATCATAAATATATATATATTTTTTTTATAAAAAAAAAAAAATTTAAAATAATAAGCCATTGTTAATTATAAATTTTTTTTTAATTTATTTTCTTATTATTAACTTAAAAAAAAAAACTAATATAAAAATAAATAATTAAATATAAATAAATATATATAAATAAATAAATAAATAGTCTAAATCATTATCTTATCTTTTCCAATTACTCATAATGATTAATCATCATTTTATACCACTTTTATAAAAAAAAAAAAAAAAAGATTTAATTTAATAATTTTTATAGAATAAATTATAAATAATTTAAAATAAAATAAAATAAAATAAGAAAAAAAAATGAGACAATTAAAGATAGAAAAAAACTTTTTAAAGTAAAAAAAATTTTTTTTTACATTTTTATTTAAAATATATTGAATATCTATCTATGGATTTATTATTATATTATTAATTAATAAATATTAATAATAATAAATATTAACTATTAAAAGACATGGCTTTTTTTTTTCTGAATCTATATTATAATATTAAAATAGATAATGATATTTAAATTATTTCTATATTGATGTTCCATTTTTTTTTTATATACAATCTTCTGTTTACAATAATTATTTATTACTGGTAAAACTAGCCATTAGGATAGCACCAATAATTTTTGAGAAAAGGGCTGTATTCATTGTATAAGAGGCTTTGGTTTTTTTTTTTTTTTTTTTTTTTACCTGGATATTTGGCTATTTTTAGATATATTAAATTAATTTGGAAAAAAAAAGTTTTTTCTAATTTTTTTTTTTATTTATTTATTTAATCATTTAATTAATTAATTATTTAATTAATTATTTATTTAATTTATGAAATAAAGAAATAAAATAAAAATAAAATAAAATAAAATAAAATTTTTAAACTTTTTCTTTCAATTTTGATTAGTGATTGATTAAAATTAAAATAAAAAATGAAACGAAATTGGAATTAAAATGGAAATGAAAAAATTAAATAAAAGGAAAAAAAAAAAAAAAAAAAAAGGAAAATAAAGAAAAAAAAAATTTTTTTTTTTTTTTTAAGGTTTTAATTAATCATTCTTTATGAAGTAATTTTTTATTTATTTATTTATTTATTTTTATATAATAAACATTTTTTTTTTATCCTCTTCAATCTTCAATGATCATTATTATTACTATTGTATCTTTTCTGTATTTTTTTTTTTTTCATCATTAATTTAAATAGAGTCATCCATCATTTTATCATTAATATTTTTTAAGGAATAGGATTATAATTTTTATTTAGATAGAGTATTATTAGTATTATTATATTAATTATAGATAATAATTAACTTTAATAATTTTATCTTAATAATAAATATTAACTATTAATTATTACTGTTTTTTTTAAAAAAAAATTCAATTTACATTATATAAATAATAATATTTTAATGTTTTTTTTTTTTTTTTAATATAAAGTTTTTATTTTCCTTGTAATCTATAGATTATAATTTTTGAAGGGAACTTTAATATTATTTATTATCAATTCTTATTTTATTTTTATGTTTATTATAAAAAAAAAAAACTATTAATTATATTAATTTTAAATTTCAAAACTAGTCATCTATATTAAATTTTAAAATTTTTTAATAAAAAAAAAAATTACCTATATATTATAGAATTGCTATGCAACATTAATATTTTTATTTATTCATACTATTATTTAATATAACATTAATTTATTTTATACCTTCGATATATCAAATAAAAATAAAAAAAAACCACTTTTTCAATTATTTTTTAATAATAATAATATTAATAATATTAATAATAAATTTTATTATTATTAATTCTATTCATTTAGATAGAATAAATCTTAAATAATATTTAATTTAATTATCAATAAAAAAGGGAAATATTACAAAAAATAGATAGATATATAAATCGATAGATATATATATATAGAAATTTAATACATGAATTTATATTTTACATTATTAAACCATATTTTGAACTATTGTAAAATGTAATAATAAACATTGTTTTAAATTTTTTTTTTTTTTTTTTTAAGATCAAACTCTATTCCATAGAAAATAAATTAATATCTCTATAAATTATAAACAAAAAATATATAATTATTAATTATAATATTAGTTAATAATAAATAATAAAATTTGAAACACAAATAAAAATGAAATAAATTCTAAATATTAAATAGTAATAAACATGAAAAATAAATAAATAAATAAATAAATAAATAAATAAAATATAAATATGATTATAATTAAATTTTTTATTAATTTAGAACTAAATGAGTAATATACTAATCAATACCATTAAACCATTAAAATCTCTATTATTTATCATTTTTATTCTATAATGTCTATTTAAAATTAAAAATTAATTATTAATTATTAATTATAAATTATTAATTATTAATTATTAAAATTGTTTGTATAGTTTTTACATATAAAGTATAAAAGTAATAAAAATATACTATTATACTATGAAAATATGAAATCCAAAAATAAAAAAAATGTACCAGATAATGTTACATTTATGTTAATAGAACCTTATTTGTATGTATTATTGTTATTATTATTATTATTATTATGGAATAATAATAAAATATTTAATTTAATCTTAATTCGGTTTTCGATGAAATCCATTCAACTTCTATTGAATTATTATAATTTGAAATTTTTTTTTTTTATAATATTCTATAATATAATAATAGGCTAAAATATTTAAAACTATTTATTTATTTTTTTTTTTAATCATCAGTACTATTTATTAGAATTAATTAATAACTAAAATAAAAACTAATATATCATTAGATATTTATTTATTAATTAGTAATAATAATACATTTTTTATTGTTATTATTATAAATTTTATTAACATTAATAATCATATTATTGTATATATATTTTAAATACAAAAACATAAGGTAATAATGAAATTAAAAAAATAATAAAAAATCAAATAATATTTTAAGGGAAAAAAAATATAATTTATTTTTCTTGATTACTATTAACAAACTCTTTTTTTTTTTCATTGGTAATTATTGATAAATCAATTTAAATTATTATTTATTATGTATTTTCTTTTTTAATAATATGGTATGAATTTTTTTTTTAAAAAAAAAAAAAAAAAGTTACAGATAATAATAATAAAATGATAAAAATTAAAATTTAAATAATAATAAAAAAATATATATATATATAATAAGTTTATTTTTATTATTATTATTATTTTATTATTATTATTTATTATTTATAATTATTTATAAGTATTAATAATTAATAATTAATAGAAGACTTTTTTTTTTTTCTTTTTTTCTTTTAATATTTAATATTCCATACTCAACATACTCAAACACAATTTTCATAATAATAATAAATGATAATAATAAATGATAATAACCATTTAAAATTCTTTAATTCATTCTATCTTAGATTTCACCAACTATCTTTTTCTTTTTTTCTTTTTTTTTTTTTTTTTTTTTTTGATAATAATAATTAATATATTAATCTATGGAAAATAATAGAAAAATAATAAAAAAAAAAAAAAAGCACTATAAAAAAATGAGAAAATCATTTTAGATTGAAAATTTTATTTAATATATTTTTCATATATATATATATATTTTTTTTTTTTTCATTATTATTTATTATTATTATTATTTTAAACTTTATAATATAAAAAAAAAAATTCCCATTACTAATATTAATAGTAATAGAAATAAACTTTTATTTATTACAGTATAAATATAAAATTATCTAATAAATTATCTATTATTTATTTATTTATTTATTTTAAAGTGGTACTTTTTAAAGTGTTTACTATTATATAATAATGATGATAATAATAGTAGTTAAATATTAATCATGATAAATCATGATAAATATTTTATAAAATAATAATGATAATAATAATAAAACTTTTTTTTTTTTTTCTCTTTGACATGATATAATAACGAATGGTATGATTCTCATTTTATTATTTTTTTTTTTTTTTTATTTTCAAAAAATTAACCCCCAAAAAAAAAATAATAATAATAATAATAATAATAATAATAATATATATATATATATATAGAATAAAATGAAAATAAAAAAAAAATTTTTTTTCACAATTATTCATTATTCATCTTTGACAATACTATAATTAAGTTTTTTTTTTTTTTTTTTTTTTTTTTAATTTAATAATAATAATAATAATGTAATTTTAAATTTTTACTTAATGTATTGATATAATGTTATAATCTTTTGACCTTCAATTATAAAATATTATCCCTCCATCATCATTTCTTTAATATTATTATTATTATTATAGAGTATTTTCATATTTATATTTAAAATTGAATATCTTTTCTTTATTTCTTTAACTTTTTCTAATTATTATAATTCTTGTTATTTTACAAATAAAATATCCATTATCCAAATCTATTGTATTAATATTCAGTATAATATCTTAAAAAGAGTATATATAATTTAATGTTTTATCATTAATTATTTTTCTTTTTTTTTCTATTAATATCATTGGTTCAACAGTAATAAAAAAAAAAATCTAAACTATATTCTATCTTATTATTCCATTAACATTATATAAAAAAAATTATTTTATGAAATAGTTATAGAATTATTATTTTAATGAACTTTTTTTTTTTTTTTATTAGTTTATTATTAGTTTACTATTATTAAATCAAAACTATTTATTTATTTATTTATTTATTTATTTATTTATTTATTTATTTATTTATTTATTTATTTAGTTTTTTTTATAATTATTCACTGAAACATAAAGAAAAATGGAATTTTTTCTTTTTTTTTTTAAAAAAAATAATCACCTTATGAAAATCAATGATCTCATTTAGGCCTCATGACTATCACAATAAAATAAAATAAAAAAAAATAAAAAAAAAAAAATTAATAATAATAATAATAATAATAATAAATAAATAAATAAATAAATATAATATATGTATATAAATTATTACAAAGAGAAAAAAAAAATTTTTTTTTTTTTTGGGTAAAATAATCCTATTATAATAATTTATTATATTGATTAAATAGGGTTAAAAAATTTATTATTATGTAATTATTTTATATCAATATATTAAAAAATTTGGTGACTCATTCTACTTTTTAAAAAAAAAAAAAAATTAAAAATAAAAAAAAAAAGAAAGTACCATAATATATAATTATGAAAAAAAAAATTTTTTTATAATCCATTCAAAAAAATTCAAATAATTCTTATTTATTTATTTCAATATATTTTAATTTATATAATAATTATCTATTTATATTAACTTTACTAAAAAAAAATAATAATAATAATTTTATTAATTCAGTGTGGGAAAAGCTAACATTTATCATATTATAATAGAAAAAAAAAATATATATATATATATTAATATCATTAGTCTTTGAATGATAATTATTAGTTTTGATTGTTAATTTTTATGACAAATGATGAATGATGAGGATGATGATTTTTAAATCCTAAACGCTTAATAAAAAAGAATTGCTTTAATTCACAAATATATTAATTTCAAATCCTTTTCCTAAAATTATATTTACATAAAAATATATATATATATATAATACGCATCAAATAACTAGTGGTTCAATAAAATTTTATAATAAATTAATTTATATATTATCTTATATTAAAAAAAAAAAAAAATATATATATATATATATATATATATTAATAGAATTTTTATAAAATTATTTTTTATCACCATTATTAAATTTAATTTTATTGATAATTTATTGATTTAATTAAATCATTTTAAACTCTTTTTCTATTTTGTTGTTAAAATACTAACAAAAAGTTTTTCTATTTAATAGAATTACGAATGTAAGTAAACATAATAAATTAAATGTCAGAACTTAATTTATTAGTATTATTCTAGAAATTAATATAATGAAAAATTTAATTTAAGATAACCAATAAAATATTTTAATAATAAAGTTATTAAAAAGTTAAACCAATTATATTACTGATTGTACTTTGAAGCAAAACCTTAACTAAAACAAAATAAAACATTTTTTTTCTATTATCTTTTTTTTTTTAATTATATACATTTTAGGGAAAAATATTAAATTAATCCTATCAAAATAAATGAATATTAATGAACTCTATAATATATATATAAATATTATATTTTTTTAATTAATTGATTTTAAATAAATAAAAAAATAATAATATATTATAAAAGTTTATCTATTTTTTTTTTTTTTTTTTTTTTTTTAATATTAGTTTTAATATTAATTAAAAAAAAAATTAACCGAATATATTATATATATTATAATAGAGTTTTAAATTTTAAAAAAAAATAAAATAAAAAAATTAAATTAAATTAAATTAAATCAATTGATTAATTAACAAGAAATTTTTTTTTTTTTCTACAAAATAGTTATAATAAATCTTTTCTTTTTTTTCTTTTTTTTTTTTCTTTTTTATTAATTAAATTTAGAATAGATAATATAAAACTAAAGTATTTTTTAGCAATTGCCGTTTTTTTTTTTTTTTATTTATTTTTATTTATTTCAATTATTTCAATATTTTTGTATTTAAATCTATAAATTAATAAATCAACTAAGCCATTTAAGCAAATTTATATATAACAAAACAATCTAATAAAAATTAAAAAAGGAAAAAAGGAAAATAATAAATGAACTTAATAAATGAAATTAAAAATTAAAAAAAAATTTTTTTTTTCTTATAATTTATTATTTATTCTTTTTTTTTTTTTTTTTTTTTATTAATCTTTTCTACTTTGTATTACTGTTTCACTTACAATTAAATTTAATAATAGAAAAAATAATAATAACTAAATAAAAGAAATAAATAAAAAGAAAAAAAGAAATAAAAATAATAAAAAAATAAAAAAAAAGAAAAGAAAATAAAAAAAAAAAAGAAATTAAAGAAAAATGATAATTAAAAATTAAAAAAAAATCTTTTTTTTTTTAATTAATAAATTATTTGATGTTGATAGAATTTTATTTTCTATATCACAAAGTAGTGATAAGCCACCTTAATATCTTAATATTCTTAAATAGTACAATAGGAATTCTTGGATTTTTATTATTATTATTATTATTAAAATCAAAATAGTTAATAATGTACAATGTTTTAAGATTAGTATCGCCTGTTATTTAAAAAAAAAAAAATTTTTTTTTTCTCTCTATTTATTTATTATTATTGATTATAATTATTATTTCTATATTATTATAATAATTTTAAAATATTCTCGAATAATATATAATTTATCATTAAAAAAAAAAATATATATATATATATATTATTATTAAAAATTATTTATTTACCAAAAAAAAATTAAAAATAATTTTTTTATATTGACGTGTTAAAAAAATAAAAAAGAGACCCATAATAGCATACAATGTAATTCAAAAAAAAAAAAAAATAAAAATAATCTTTAATAGTTTATAAATATTAAAAAAAAAAAATTTTTTTTGTTGTTGTTTTAGTAATAAATTAAATTTCTATTTTAATTTCTGTTTCAGTAATAATATAAATTTCTATCTTTATTATATTTCATAAATAATTTTATTTTATTAATAAAATATCAATTTTTATAAAATATCAATTTTTATAAAATGACGAATGATATATAACATGAAATAAAATATTGGATATTAACTTTAATTTATAGAAACTATATTCAATGAAAAACAAAAAAATTTCAATATTTTAATCAATACTAAATATACAATAATATTAAAACTTTTTTTTTTTTTTTTATTAAATAACTAAATGATTTATAAATAAAAGTTGTCAATTAGGTCTTATAAATATTTAAAAAAAAAAAAAAAAACTTTAATATATATATTTTTTGTCCATATTATAAGAATAAAAATATAAATATAAATATAAATAAAATAAATAATTTTATCAAATATAAAAAATATATATATATTCATTAGAGTATATTAATTTTTTAAAAATAAAAATAAAAAATTCCTAATGAATTATTTTTTATTAAAATCGGAGATTTATATATTAAAAAAAAATTTAAATTATAATTAAAATTTAAACAAGAACATAAACTAAAATAAAATAAAATAAACTAAAATAAACTAAAATAAAATAAAATAAAAAAAAGATTATATTTTTTATAGAGTTATTTTTTAATTTAATTAGTATCACAAAAATAAATTTTATTAT
>JACVTC010000132.1:405000-462500 GCA_016946835.1 Neocallimastix lanati (nom. inval.)
TACGCCATATTACGAAATGAACGATTGCGAAATGCACTAGAATCAAATTATTTACATATTTATATATATTAACAAATTAATATAATAATACAATATTTTTTGATTATAATAGATACTAAGTAACAATAATCGTAATTATGATAAAGTTCACTATCATTGATAATAGATATTTCTTGTAATAAAAAGAATTGGCTTTTATGATAAAAATAAATTAATATTTCATGGAAATAAAAATCTTTTTTACTTATTATACTACTAATAGTTATACTATTAATTATATTTTATGATATAATGTATTTATTTTAATAAAATTTTTAAAACTTCACTATTATAAAAAAAAATATTAATATTAGTATTTTTTTATTTATTTATTTTTATTTTTTTTATTTTATTATATAATATTTTAATTGAATTTAATAATTTAACTTTTCATGTTTATAAAATAAAATATATACAAAATATAAATAATAATAGGTATTATTTACTATTATTTAATAAGTATTCCATTATAACCATTTCATGTGGTAAAATTATATATAAATTTTATCTTTTTTTTTTTATTATTTTTTGATTATTATTATTATTATATTTTAAAGTTTTAAGTAATTTTTTGAAATGTAACAATTTTATTTGTATAAAAATTTAATATTGATTAATTAAAATTATTAATAAAAAAAAAAATTGAGGGTTTTGTATACAACAATAGTTATTAATATATTTTTTTATAACCAATAAATTATTGTCACTTAAAAAAAAGCATTTTTTATATATATGAAATTATCTTTTTTTTTTTTTTTTTATAATAAAACATTTTTATTATATTTATTATATATGCAATTATAGTAATATTTTAATAATTAATAATAAGAAATTATTTAATATTGTATTAAAATTTTATGTTTATAATTGTAGTTCATAGTTACTATCATTTGTATTCTTTATTATGAGATATTAGTAAATATAATAAAAAATAATATTATTATTAAGAGTCATATAATATCTAAAAATTAATAATAATAATAGTAAATTTAATAATAATAATAATAATAAATAAATAAATAATAAATAATAAATAATAAATAATAAATAATAAATAATAAATAATAAATAATAAATAATAATAATTATAATAATAATAATAATAATCATAATCATAATAACAATAATAGCAATAGTTAATTAATAAATAATAAGATGATTTTTATGGTAACTATAAATTAAAATAGGAAAACAAAATCAAAAAATTTTGAAATGTTCGAAACAATAATAAACAAAATTAATTATTGTATTGATTATTAGTTAGTATTAATTTATTAATATATAAAGTTTCAAATAGTTCGTTTTAAGGGAATAATATAAAAACATATATAAAAGAAAGAATATATTTTTTTTTTTAATTTTTTTTTTTTTTTAAAAAAAAAATAAAGTTATAATTTGTATTTTGATAATACAATTTAAAATTAAAAGCAACATAAAAAAATATATTAAAAATAATATAATATATTTTAAAAAAGGAACATAATTAAATTTTTTAAAAAATATTTATTGTCTTTTTTTTTTTTTTTTTTTTTTTAATAATTAATAAATAATATAATATACAAAAATGAGATTCATCAAAGCTTTAACTATTGCTTGTATTGCTCTTATTGGTTCAGCTTTAGCTTGGGATGATGAAGATACTGCAAGAGATGAAGAAGAATTAAAAGTTTTCAAATGTAGTCAAAAGTGTCAATATTTATTAACTATTCCACCACGTTATGAACAATGGGATCCAAAAGAATGTAAGAAAAACGAAGTAGAATGTATTTGTTCTGGTGGTACAGATAATGGTTTACTTCTTTGCATGTCTGAATGTGTCGGTATCGATTGTGAAGAATTTGTTGAAATGATAAAGGAATCTGATGAACAATTAGGAAAACACCCAATTGATGAAGTTAAATTCGATCTTTAAATTTGAAAGTTTTTTTTTTTTTTTTTTTAAAAAAAAAAAATAAAAATTATTAAAATTAATTTAAATAAAAAAACATATTTTAATATAATTTAAAAAAAAAAAAAAAAAAAAAAAACCAAAAAAAAACGTAAATAACATTTAAGTAAAAAATTATCAAACGTAATTTATACATATAATTATTAATAAAATAAGAAAATAAAAATGCATTACAATAAAATATTTATAAATATATAAAAAAGAAAAAAAAAATAAATAAAAATATATTTTTTTTTATTTGATTTAATTTAGTATACCAAATAAATTAAACGAAACATAACAAAAAAAAAAAGGAAAAATAAAAAAAAAAATAAAATAAAATAAAAGTAAATAAATAAAAAATATATTGATATATATATGTAAATATTTTAAAAAAGGTATTATTTTTTTTAGAAAATAATTATTTTTCATTAGCGTGTAAATAAGTGTATATTTTAAAAATTTGAATATTTATTTATTGATGTTAATTTAAATTTTAATGATTAATAATAAACTAAAAAAAAGGTATATGTAAGTTCTATATTTTACTGATAAAAAAAACAATTAAATAAGGATTTGATTAAATATTGTATATATATTTATCCTTGGAAGAAGAATTTATATATATAATTTCTATTATAAAATTATTTTTTTGATTTTTTTTCTTTCTTATTTTCTTTTGAAAGCTCTTCTAAATATTTTTCATATATATCTGGAGTGAGTGCAGCCTTTTCAGTAAATAAACAATAGTCTGGATTATCTGATTTAAATTCACGTTTTGTATGACAACTTTTACATACGATTTCATATTTTACTTCATTATCTTTATAAAGAAATTTAAAGATATATCATAATAAAAAATAATTCAAAAATAATAAAAAAGGTTAATTTTAAAGATATATATTAATTAAGAGTTTTTTTTTTTTTTTTTTTAATAACATTAATTTTTTTAAATATATATAAATATATATACCATCAACATTAATATCTGACGTTAATCCTGGAATAAGAGGTGTTTTACAACATTTACAAATGGATCTTTTAACATTTGGGTCCCTTTTAATAAAAAATATATTTTAATTTATAATATATAATTATATATTTTTTTTTAAATATATATGATTTAATTCATAGTAATTTAATAATTAATGTTTTAATTTTAAATTTTATAAATTTTTATTTTATAAAATTTGTTAAATTTTTAATTTCTTTAAGATTTAACCTACATTCTTGATACTGTTTTTTGTGCTACAACACTTAATGTAGAATTATAATAACGTGCAAGTGGTAATAAAGGATAATTTTTATTTGTAATAGAATTCAGTTTTATATTTTGTATTTTTGATGGAGTATTATCAATATCCATTGTATTAATATCCGTTGAATCATCTTGATTTACATTTTTATATAAATCTGAAATATGCTTATTACGTTTTGTGCGAAGTGATACTCTTTTTCTTTTATTAATTATTTTATCCTTGGTTTGCTTTTTATTTGTATTATTTGTTGAGTTTTTTTTAACCTTCTTTTTATCAATATTAAATTCCATTTTATTGGGATTTTTATTGGATTGAATTTCTTTTGATTTGGTAGCTAATAAATTTGAAGCTTGATATAAGAAATTCATTCTAATATTAGATTCAGTTAATGAGGTTGCTTTAGAAATATTATTTTTTGCTTTTCTTCCCATGTTATTATTAAAATTATAAAATCTTTAAATAAATTATAAAATTATATTTTAAAAAAAATGAATAAAAAAAAAAAAAAAAAAAAAAAGTTGGTATAAAATATGAATTTATGTTTTTTTATTTTTAAAATAAATTCAATATTTTATAATAAAAATATTGAAAATTTTTATTATTATAAGAAAATTTATATATATTTCAAATTAAAATAATATTTATAAAAAATTTATTATTAAAATAATAATATATCACTTATATCTATAAGAAAATAAATATATTTCAAATTAAAATAATATTAATAAAAAAATATTATTGTTACTAAAAACGATTGATCAGTTATTAACCTCTGGCTTTAAAAAAAATGAGAAAAAAATAGTAATAATAAAAAAAATAATCACATATTCATTATTATAATAATAATATTCTATACATCTATAAGAAAATAAAATATTTCAAATTAAAATAGTATTATGAAAAATATTATTGCTATTAAAGTTATTAATTAGTTATTAAGCTATAAAAAAAATGAGAAAAAAATAAAAAGAAAAAAAATCTCTTTAACCACCACAAGAACCATGAACAATCATGAACCAACCCTAACCGCAACCCTAACCGCAACCCTAACTGAAATAGATTCACGTGATTTATATTTTATTGTTTCATATTAATCATATATTATTTATTTATTTATTTATTATTCATTATTAAAATAATAATATATCATTTATATCTATAAGAAAATAAATATATTTCAAATTAAAATAATATTAATAAAAAAATCTTATTGTTACTAAAAACGATTGATAAGTTATTACCCTCTGGCTATAAAAAAAAATGAGAGAAAAAATTAAAAAAAAAAAAAAAAAAAATTCAAGTTAAAATAATATTAATAAAAAATATTATTGTTACTACGAACGATTGATCTATTATTACCCTCTGGCTATAAAAAAAAAAGAGAAAAAAAAAATCTATAACCACTACAAGATCCATTAACTATTCCTAACCGCAACCCTAATTGAAATAAATTCACGTGATTAATATTTTATTATTTAATATTAATCATTTATTATATATTTATTTATTTATTTATTTATTATTCATTATTAAATAATTATATATCATTTATATCTTTAAAAAAACAAATATATTTCAAATTAAAATCATATTAATGAAAAAATATTATTATTTTAATTTGAAATATATTTGTTTTTTATAGATCGTTTTTAGTAGCAATAATATTTTTTCATATTAATGAAAAATATTATTGTTATTAAAAATGATTATTTATTTATTAAGCTATAAAAGAAATGAGAAAAAAGTAAAAAAAAAATCTCTATAACCACCACAAGAAGCATTAACTACCCCTAACCGCAACCCAAACTGCAATGGATTCATGTGATTAATACTTTATTATTTAATATTTAATATTAATATTATTATCATTATTTATTCATCGTTTATTTATTTATTTATTTATTTATTATTCATTATTAAATAATAGTATATCATTTATAACTACGAGAAAATAAATACTAAATTAAAATAATATCAATAAAAAAAAATTATTGTTACTAAGAACTATTGATCAGTTATTAACCTCTGGCTATAAAAAAAATGAGAAAATAATAATAATAATAAAAAAATAATCACATATTCATTATTATAATAGTAATATTCTATATATTTTATACATCTATAAGAAAATAAAATATTTCAAATTAAAATAGTATTATGAAAAATATTATTGTTATTAAAAGTTATTAATTAGTTATTAAGCTGTAAAAAAAATGAGAAAAAAAAAAAAAAGAAAAAAAAATCTCTTTAACCATTTATTATTTAATTAATTAATTATTTATTTATTATTCATTATTAAAATAACAATATATCATTTATATCTATAAGAAAATAAATATTTTTCAAATTAAAACAATATTTATAAAAAATATTATTGTTATTAAAAACGATTGATAGGTTATTATCAGTACTATAAATAAAAATGAGAAAAGAATAAAAAAACTCGATATATCATGAATCACCCCTAACCGCAACCCTAACTGAATAGATCCACGTGATTAACATTTATCAATTATTTATTATAAATTATGGGTGTGGGGCATTTCGCCAAATTGCATTTCGCCAGATTGCATTTCGCCAATTTTTTTGAAAGCATGTGGCGTATTAAAAAAATGTGGCATTTCCCCAAGTTGCAATTCGCCAAGTTGCATTTCGCCAAATTGAAAATTATTAAATAAACAAATAAATCAATAAATAAAATTAAATATTATTAATATTGCATAAAAACAATTTTAAAAAAAATATATTTTGAATTAATATTTATTTATTTATTCATTTATTTATATCAATACTCTACTTGTCGAAATGCAACCTAGCGAAAAGCAACTTGGGGAAATGCAACTTGGGGAAATGCAACATTTTAATACTACGCCACTTGGCGAAATGCAACCTGGCGAAATGCAATTTGGGGAAATGCAACTCTCCCTAAATTATTACTATTTTTTTTTATTATTAAATAATTTATTATATACCTATAAGAAAATAAATATATTCTAAATATAATCAAAAAAAAAAAAAAAAGCAATAGTCTATAATAAAAAAAATCAGTCAATTATAACCATTAAATTAAAAAAAAAAGGAAATTATAAAAAAATTAAAAAAATAATCTCTATAACCACCACAAGAACTATGAACCGTGAACAGCAACCCTAACTGCAATAGATCCATTTGATTATATGTATTTATTTATTTATTTATTATTCATTATTAAATTATAATATATCATTTATAACTATAAGAAAATAAACATATTTCAAATTAAAATAATATTAATAAAAAAGTATTATTGTTATTAAAAACGATTGATCAGTTATTATCAGCACTATAAATAAAAATGTGAAAAGAATAAAAAAAAAATCTCGATATATCATGAATCACCCCTAACCGCAACCCTAACTGAAATAGATTCACATGATTAATATTTATCAATTAATTATTTATTATAAATTATTACTATTTTTTTTATTATTAAATAATTTATTATATACCTATTAGAAAGTAAATATATTCTAAATATAATCAAAAAAAAAAAAAAAAGCAATAGTCTATAATAAAAAAAATCAGTCAATTATAACCCTTAAATTAAAAAAAAGAAGAAAATTATGAAAAAATTAAAAAAATAATCTATAACCACTACAAGAACCGTGAACCGCAACCTATAATATTAATCATTTATTATTATTTATTTATCATTTATTTATTTATTTATTTATGTATTAATTTATTTATTATTCATTATTCATCATTAAATAATATTACATTCTTTATATCTATAAGAAAATAAAATATTTCAAATTAAAATGATATTAATCAAAAATATTATTGTTACTAAGAACGATTGATCAATTATTACCCTCTGGCTATAAAAAAAAAAGAGAGAAAAAAAAAAAAAAATCTTTAACCACTACGAGAACCATTAAACTATTCCTAACCGCAACCTTAACTGAAATAGATTCACGTAATTAATATTTTATTATTTAATATTAATCATTTATTATTTATTTATTTACTTATTTATTATTCATTATTAAATAATTATATATCATTTATATTTATAAAAAAACAAATATATTTCAAATTGAAATGATATTAATGAAAAAATATTATTATTTTAATTTGAAATATATTTGTTTTCTTATAGATCGTTTTTAAGCTATAAAAGAAATGAGAAAAAAATTAAAAAAAAAATCTCCACAACCACCACAAGAACCATGAACTACCCCTAACCGCAACCCAAACTGCAATAGATTCATGTGATTAACATTTATCAATTATTTATTATAAATTATTACTATTTTTTTTTATTATTAAATAATTTATTATATACTTATAAGAAAGTAAATATATTTAAATATATTTAAATATAATCAAAAAAAAAAAAAAAAAAAAAATAAAAAAAAGCAACAGTCTATAATAAAAAAAATCAGTCAATTATAGCCATTAAATTAAAAAAAAAAAGAAAATTATAAAAAAATTAAAAAATAATCTCTATAACCACCACAAGAACCGTGAACCGTGAACCGCAACCCTAACTGCAATAGATTCATTTAATACTTTATCATTTAATATTATTTATTCATCGTTTATTTATTTATTTATTTATTTATATTTATTTATTTATTATTCATTATTAAATTATAATATATCATTTATAACTATAAGAAAATAAATATATTTCAAATTAAAATAATATTAATAAAAAAATATTATTGTTATTAAAAACGATTGATCAGTTATTATCAGCACTATAAATAAAAATGAGAAAAGAATAAAAAAAGCTCGATATATCATGAATCACCCCTAACCGCAACCACACCTAACTGAATAGATCCACGTGATTAACATTTATCAATTATTTATTATAAATTATTACTATTTTTTTTTATTATTAAATAATTTATTATATACTTATAAGAAAGTAAATATATTTAAATATAATCAAAAAAAAAAAAAAAAAAAAATAAAAAAAAAAAGCAACAGTCTATAATAAAAAAAATCAGTCAATTATAACCATTAAATTAAAAAAAAAAAAGAAAATTATAAAAAAATTAAAAAAATAATCTCTATAACCACCACAAGAACCGTGAACCGTGAACCGCAACCCTAACTGCAATAGATTCATTTGATTAATACTTATTTAATATTATTTATTCATCGTTTATTTATTTATTTATTTATATTTATTTATTTATTATTCATTATTAATTTATAATATATCATTTATAACTATAAGAAAATAAGTACATTTCAAATAAAATAATATTAATAAAAAAATATTATTGCTATTAAAAACGATTGATCAGTTATTATCAGCACTATAAATAAAAATGAGAAAAGAATAAAAAAAACTCGATATATCATGAATCACCCCTAACCGCAACCACCCCTAACTTAATAGATCCACGTGATTAACATTTATCAATTATTTATTTATTATAAATTATTACTATTTTTTTTTATTATTAAATAATTTATTATATACTTAGAAGAAAGTAAATATATTTAAATATAATCAAAAAAAAAAAAAAATAAAAAAAAAAGCAACAGTCTATAATAAAAAAAATCAGTCAATTATAAACATTAAAAAAAAAAAAAAAAGAAAATTATAAAAAAATTAAAAAAATAATCTCTATAACCACCACAAGAACCGTGAACCGTGAACCGCAACCCTAGATTCATTTGATTAATACTTTTCATTTAATATTATTTATTCATCATTTATTTATTATTTATTTATTTATGTATTTATTTATTTATTATTCATTATTAAATTATAATATATCATTTATAACTATAAGAAAATAAATATATTTCAAATTAAAATAATATTAATAAAAAAATAATATTGTTATTAAAAACGATTGATCAGTCATTATCAGCACTATAAATAAAAATGAGAAAAGAATAAAAAAAAATCTCGATATATCATGAATCACCCCTAACCGCAACCCTAACTACACCTAACTGAATAGATCCACGTGATTAACATTTATCAATTATTTATTATAAATTATTACTATTTTTTTATTATTAAATAATTTATTATATACCTATAAGAAAATAAATATATTCTAAATATAATCAAAAAAAAAAAAAAAATAAAAATAAAAAAAGCAACAGTCTATAATAAAAATAATCAGTCAATTATAACCATTAAATTAAAAAAAAAAGAAAATTATAAAAAAACTAAAAAATAATCTCTATAACCACTACAAGAACCGTGAATCTCAACCCTAACTGAATATATTCATGTGATTAATACTTTATCATTTAAAAATTAGTATTTTTAGTTTATAAATTTAATTTACATTTTAATTAATATTTTTATTTTATTACAACTTTTATTATAATTTTAAATATTAAATAGTTTATTATAAATAAATAGGATATATTATATTAATATATAGTTTATATAGTTTATGAATATAATTTTAAAAAATTTTTATTTTTATAATCCTCTTTTATATAGTTAATATTAAAACATGTATTTAATGTATTAAAATATGTATGATCCATCAAATGTATTTTGTATGTATAAATAACATTAAATTATGTATTCTTAAAAATAAGCCTTTTGCTTCAAATAAATAAAGTTAATAAATAAACAAATATTGAGAGATTTTTAACAATATTATTATTTATTTATGTATTTATTTAAACTATAAGAAAATAAATATATTTCAAATTAAAATAATATTAATAAAAAAATAATATTGTTATTAAAAACGATTGATCAGTCATTATCAGCACTATAAATAAAAATGAGAAAAGAATAAAAAAAAATCTCGATATATCATGAATCACCCCTAACCGCAACCCTAACTGAATAGATCCACGTGATTAACTTTTATTAATTATTTATTTATTATAAATTATTACTATTTTTTTATTATTAAATAATTTATTATATACCTATAAGAAAATAAATATATTCTAAATATAATCAAAAAAAAAAAATAAAAATAAAAAAAGCAACAGTCTATAATAAAAATAATCAGTCAATTATAACCATTAAATTAAAAAAAAAAAAATTATAAAAAAATTAAAAAAATAATCTCTATAACCACCACAAGAACCGTGAACCGTGAACTGCAACCCTAACTGCAATAAATTAATTTGATTAATACTTTATTTATTTATGTATTTATTTATTTATTATTCATTATTAAATTTAATATATCATTTATAGCTATAAGAAAATAAATATATTTCAAATTAAAATAATATTAATAAAAAAATATTATTGTTATTAAAAACGATTGATCAGTTATTATCAGCACTATAAATAAAAATGAGAAAAGAATAAAAAAAAATCGATATATCATGAATCACCCCTAACCGCAACCCTAACTACACCTAACTGAATAGATCCACGTGATTAACATTTATCAATTATTTATTATAAATTATTACTATTTTTTTTATTATTAAATAATTTATTATATACCTATAAGAAAATAAATATATTCTAAATATAATCAAAAAAAAAAAAAAAATAAAAATAAAAAAAGCAACAGTCTATAATAAAAAAATCAGTCAATTATAACCATTAAATTAAAAAAAAAAAAAAAAATTATAAAAAAATTAAAAAAATAATCTCTATAACCACCACAAGAGCTATGAACCTCAACCCTCACTGCAATAGATTCATGATACTTTATCATTTAATATTATTATTTATTTATTTATATTTATTTATTATTAATTATTAAATTATAATATATCATTTATAACTATAAGAAAATAAATATATTTCAAATTAAAATAATATTAATAAAAAAATATTATTGTTATTAAAAACGATTGATCAGTTATTATCAGCTATATAAATAAAAATGAGAAAAGAATAAAAAAAAAAAAATCTAGATATATCAAGAACTACCCCTAACCGCAACCGATAATAAATTATTGAATACATAATAAATAGTAAATAAATAAATGATAAATATTAAATAATTTATTATAAATAAATTAATACATAAATAAATAAATAAATAAATGATAAATAAATAATAATTAATGATTAATGAATAATAAATAAATAAATACATAAATAAATAAATAAATAAATGATGAATAAATAATATTAAATGAAAAGTATTAATCAAATGAATCTATTGCAGTTAGGGTTGCGGTTCACGGTTCTTGTAGTGGTTATAGGGATTATTTTTTTAATTTTTTTATAATTTTCTTTTTTTTTTTTAAATTTAATGGTTATAATTGACTGATTGCTTTTATTATAGACTGTTGCTTTTTTCTTTTTTTTTTTAATTATATTTAGAATATATTTATTTTCTTATAGGTATATAATAAATTATTTACTAATAATACATAATAAATAGTAAATAAATAGTAATAATTTATGATAAATAAATAAATAATTGATAAATATACACGTATTTAATATTATATTACATAATATATAATAAAATGTTAATCACGTGAATATATTCAGATAGGTTGCGGTTAGGGTTGTAGTTAGGGTTTTGGTTAAGGGTGGATCATGATATATCGAGATTTTTTTTTCAATAATATTTTTTTATTAATATTATTTTAATTTGAAATTTATTTATTTTCTTATAGTTATAAATGGTATACTATTATTTAATAATGAATAATAAATAAATAAATACATAAATAAATAAACGATGAATAAATAATAATAAATGATTAATATTAAATATTAAATAATAAAGTATTAATCACATGAGTCTATTGCAGTTAGGGTTGCGGTTAGGGGTAGTTAATAGTTCTTGTAGTGGTTAGAGAATTTTTTTTTCTTTTTTTTTTTTTTCTTTTCTTTTTATTGTTTTTCTCATTTTTTTTTTATAGTCAGAGGGTCTAATCAATCGTTTTTAGTAACAATAAGATTTTTTTATTAATATTATTTTAATTTGAAAAATATTTATTTTCTTATAGATATAAGTGATATATTATTATTTTAATAATAAATTTTTTATAAATATTATTTTAATTTGAAATATATTTATTTTCTTATAATAATAAAAAATTTTCAATATTTTTATTATAGAATATTGAATTTATTTTTAAAATAAAAAAACATATATTCATATTTTACACAACATTTTTTTTTTTTTTTTTTTTTTTTTTTTTTTTTTGAAATTATTATAAACCCTTTTTTATTTTCTGCATAGAGTTATTTTTTATTATTATTTTATTGATTTATTTTTTAATATCTTCCATTTTATAAAACATAAACTTATCATAGTTATAATATTATTATCAATATAAAATATGTAAATTATAATAGAAAGTAAACATTATATAATAAATATTATAAATATTAAAAGCATATAAATAAATATTGTTGAAGAACAATTTCAATTAAAAAAAAAAGTAAAAGTATTTTTTATAAAATAAATATATATATATATTTAAATTCAATAATTATTCAAAATATTCAAAATATATAAATGAATATTGTTAAAAGCAAAGTATTTATAAAAGAAAAAAATTTTTATAAAAAAATTTATATTAAACAATAGCTTATTAAATAGATATTATTAATATTATTATTATTGATACAAAAATTTTTATTAATTTTAGTTAATAAATTTATGTATTCTAAAGTTGCCTTTAATTCTTTTTTTTAAAAGAGAATTATTTTACAACTTCTAAAATAATCATATTGTATATATTTTAATAATTGTCATTATAAAATAAAAATAAAAAATATTAGAAAATATTAAAATTGAAATTCTTCTCAATATGATGTGTTGTTATTTTTTTTTTTTTAAAGATTTATTTATAATATGAGTTTTGTTGGAGTTTATGATGAAAAATTATCAACTAAAGACGTTGAAGTAATTTTAACTCTAAGGTTAAATTACTGATGAATATAAAACAAAAGATTTGGATGCTTCATATGATGAATTTTCTAGTATTATGAATTCTTGTTCCGGTATAAGTACCAGAACAAGAAATGGCAATGGATATATCTATTAATGAAGGAAATGCTACTATTTCTGCTGCTGGTGTTTATATTTGTTGAGGTGATTTACAAGGTTAAGTTTATATTTCAGCTTCAGAAGATGATTTTGTTCATCGTATTTTTAATAAATAAATTAATTATATGTAATAATGAACCGGAACTTTATGAAATTGAATACTATAAATTAGTTATTACAATGGTTGGAGAAAATTGTCTTACAGACTCTACTAACTATAAAATTGATGAATATGAAGAATTTGATGGTTGTGCTTATACTAAAAGTGATTTCTTTTTCAATGGTGAAAGGTATTCTTACAGTTACCAGTAGTTGTAGTGAAGATATTAGATGAAAGAAAGATTTAAATTTAGTTTTTAGAAATAATTAATGTTTTTTTTTTTTCTAAAGCAAAAGGAATTACAACAAAGAATTCAACTAGCATCAAAGAAGCTGTAGTTAATGTTGAATCAGGAGATACAGCTATTAAAGCATGTAAAGATGATATTCATGTGGAAACACATCTTACAATTAATGAAGGATATATTGATGATAATGATAGTGAAGAAAGACTTGAAGGACAAACTATTGATATTATAGGAGGAGAAACTCATATTAATACTAATGATGATAGAATTAATACATCTAAAATTAGATCCTCTAATGATGAATTTGGACCAGGAGGTATGAATAGGTTCAATAAAACAATAACTGCTGAATCAGGAAATATAATAGGTAATTCATCTCAACAGCCTTATTCTATTTTAATTCCAAATCTATCAGAACAAACTGAAACCATAATTTTCAATAATACTGAAGAAAGTACAACCCAATATACTATTTATTCAGTTTCAGTTGGAGTTTCTGCTACAATCTACAATTCCAATGACCATAGTTACTACAAAAATAATTCTAAGTAGTAATAATAATATTAATACAGGATATGGACAAAATAATCAAAGAAGTTCAATTAAAAATGTAATTCCAACTATCAATTCAAATAATCATTATCAAAATGATAATAACAATAATTTCAATAACTTATTTGGTCAAAACAACAATTCCTTTGAACAACAATGGAGCTACAGTTATTGCTTTTATAAGTTAGTGTTTTTTTTTTTTTTTTTTTTTTTTTTTTTTTTTTTGCTATGTATAGTATACATATATTTTATGTATTACATAATATTATTTTTACTTCTATATAAAAAACATTTAAAATATTTTTCAATATTTATATAGCATGAATAATTATTCAATAAAATGATGATAAACACATATATCACACACATATATAATGATAATAGCAATATTATTAGTTAAATATTTAATAGACTATTGTATAAACATGGAGAAATGTATTCCTTTCATGTGAATAATACATATATATTAAATAAATAACAATTTAAAGGATTAGGGGCTCACATGTTACATGGATTTCAAACAAACAAACAAACAAACAAACAAAAAAAGGCTAAACTATTGTAACGATTGTAACTTATTATAATGAAAAAATTTATTATATAAAATTGAATATAAATAAAAATAAAATAAATTTAAAATATATATAAACGAAATACGGAAGAGATAATTAATTTCATTTTAATTTTTTATATATAAAATAACATTTAAAAAATATCACAATATTATCAAAATATTCTTGGGTATATTGCATTCTTTAAAAAATTAATTCTAAAAAACTTTATTTTACTCAATTATAATTTATAGAAATTAAGGTTTTTATATTGAAATATTTATATATTTATAAATTATTTTTTAAATATATATATTTATTTTATTAAATATAAATACTATTAATGACATAAAATAGATATTTTTTTTTCACTATTTTTTTTTTTTTTTATTTTTTTTTTTATTTATATAAATCATTTTTTAAATTTTTTTTTTTATATGTTTTTATTTTTTTCCCTTTGATGGTTTTAATAAGTTATGACCCAATAAAATATAAATAAATTGAAGCTAATATAAAAATTTTAATGATTCAATTTTTATTAAACTTTTATATTTAATATTTTAAAATTATTTTTTTTGTAAAACTATTTATATATATTCTAATGAACGTAATATTATATTTAATTTATCCCCACATTATTTTTATTATTTATATTATTAAGTTATTCAATTCTATAAGAAAAATTTTGAAAATTTAAATAAATAAATAGATACAAAAATAAATAAAAAAATAGATAAATAAATAAATAAAATAATAAATAGAAATAAATAAATAAATAAATAAATGGAAATAAATGGAAATAAATAAATATAAATAAATTAATCATTTGGAATATATTATTTAAAATTTAAAATTTAATTTCAATTTATTAGAATAAGATTGTTACGTCTATATATATACATATTAAATGTCAATTATACATTATATAAATATTATACTTTATTTATAGATATATATATATATAAAATTAATAGTACTAATAATATAAAAATCAATTATATATCAAAATCAATATATTTTGAACAGTTGGAATTAATAAAAGATATTGCAAAATAGAATATTTAAGTTCACTATATATGTTCGAGTATTCTGCTAATTTTGAATTTATATATAAAAAGTAGAATAAATTATTATTGGTAAAATTAATTATAATATTTATAATAAAATTTAACGTATAAATTTATATAAATCTCAATTTAAATTGAAATTCAAAAAAAAAAAAAAAAAAAAAAAAAAAAAAAAATTAATTGCGATGATAATTGTAATATAGAATTTATTGAATTTTATATTATTATTACTATTATTATTATTATTATTTTTTTGTAATTACAATAAAGAATTTTGCATTATTTAATATTATTTAATATAATTTATTATTTTATATTAATAAGTAATTATAAAAAAAAATATAAATAATATTATGATATAAAAATTATTAATACTAAATATGTATGCATTTCATAATAAAAATTAAATATGATTTTTCAAAATTTTTATATTACAAAAAAATAAACATTTTTTAATACAAATACATATGATTAAAAAAATTCTTTTTTAATCTAATATTATTATTATTTTTTTTTTAGTTTTATATTTAGTTTTACATTTAATATATTATTAATAATTAAATTAAATATAATTACTAATAGTGGTATGAATAACATAAAAATAATGAAAATTAAATTTTTTTTTAATTTTTTTTTTTTTTTTGAAGTATTATGACAAATATTTTTATGAAAATTTAAAAAAAATAATTCCCTTTTTTTATTTTTTAATTAACTGTTAAATCGAATAAATAATAATATAAAATATAATAGGAATTTAAAATGAAATACTTCTTTACAGCTTGATAGTGTATTGTTTAATGTTAGCAATTAACTAATTATTATTTTTGAAATTTATATATTAATAAATAAAATTAATGTAACTATTTTATTTGATTTTTTTTAACAATATATATTATATGCTTATTAATGATATATTAATGTTAATATAATACTAATTTAGTATTTTTATAATGTTGAAGTTAGGAAAATTATTATTAATAATTCAGACTTACAGAAAAATAATGCAATTTTAATTTTAAATTCAAATTTCAAAAATATTAATTGTAATCTATAATTTCAAAAATTTCTATTTATTTGTTAATTTTCTTGGTTTTCTGGTTCCTTTTATTATAATCCTTAATACTACTTTTTTTAATCAAGATAATAAAATTAAAAGTAAGAGTATATCTATGTAACAAAATTTTAAGATAATAGAATTTAAATCATTATTTATTTTTTTATTTATTTTATTTTATTTTATTTTTATTTTTATTTTTTTATTTTTTTTTTTTTATTTTTATTTTTTTTTTTTTTTTTTTTTTTTTTTTTTTTTTTTTTTTTTTTGAATTTAATATTTTTATTCAAATAAAAATAAATGATATAAATAATGTTATTTATATTGAATCTTAATAATAATAATAATAATAATAATAATAATAATAATAATAATAATAATAATAATAATAATAATAATAATAATAATAATAATAATAAATTGTATTATAAGAATAGTTATTACTTAAATATTAATAAATACTTAAATATTATTTATAATTGTACAATTACTAATATTAGCATGGAAAGAAATATCAAGAAAATTTATTTTAATTCATTATCTTCACAATTATTATACCATTCAATTTCTTCAAATGTTATAAATCGTAATTCAAGACGCTTACTATCATCTATTCCAGTATTATCCTCAAGTCATTTAAAATATAATGATATTAATAAACCTTTAATTAATACAGAAAATATATTACGTCATCGATCAAATAATATCAATTTAATAAATAATGATTCATTTTATAGTAATATTTTACGTCAATACCATTCTTTAAATGTATGTTTTGTTAGATTTAATTTAATATTTAAATAAATTTTATATTCCATATATTTAATATTTATCATTATATATTTAGAGTAAAATGTAAATTTCTAATATTTTATATATATATATTAAAAAGAATGAATATACTCTATCTCATAATCAATTAAGTACTGAACAGTTATATGAATTGTCCAATTCAATAGCAACAGTTTCAGGGATAAAACTAAATGATTCTTCAAAAATAATTTTAAAAAACATGTTACCAAAAATTCAAAAATTATATTATTCAACCACCTTTAATTCAAATGATATAAATAATAATAACAACAACAACAATAATAATAGTAATAAAAATAAAAATAATGATATAAATATAAATGATATTCCAAATATTGTAAATAATGAAATGTTTGAAAATGTAAATTCCGTGAATGATAAATCAAAGGATAATGTTATGGAAAATCATCGATATGAAGAAGTAAATATGAATCACAATAATCATTCAAATAAAAAGAAATCATCTAGAGGTGTAGAATATATAAGAAAATTTTATAGGTTAAATCCAGCTCATTATTCATATAATAAGGAACAAGTTCCTAATAATTCTCAAGCTTATAATAATGTTTTTTCATTCCGTTCAAATAATAACAAGCCAATTGAGGTTGTTATTCATGAAACAACTAGTTTTCGTTTATTTATGAAAAAATGTATAGTTGGAGTTGTAACTATTCTTTTTGCAGTAATGTGTGCTTTATCATTTTTAGAAAAACAAAATAGTAATGCAGGTATATATAATGAAAAATTAATAAGACACAAAAATAAACTAATAAATAATATTATTAATATTATTTATTAATAATGATTAATATTAATAATAATGATAATAATAGAAATAATCATAATAATAATAATAATAATAATAATAATAATGGAAATAATAATAATAAATAATAAAAACAAAAAAAAAAATAAGCAAACAAACAAACAAACAAATAAATAAAAAAGCAATAAAATTAAATTTTTTATATGGCTATTAAATTTAAAAAATATAAAATAATATATACATATATGTAAATATTTAGGTGTACCGTTCCATGATGTAGAATATTCTACAGCTAAATCCACTGTTAAATTTTCTGATGTTCAAGGTGTTGATGAAGCAAAAGAAGAACTTAAGGAAGTAGTTGAATTTTTGAAGAACCCAGAAAAATTTACAAGAATTGGTGGTAAACTTCCAAAAGGTAATTTTTAGTTTTTATTTTATTTTTATTTTATTTTTTTTTTTTTTATTTTATTATTATTTTAATAAATATTATATGTATATAGTATATATAAATAGAAAAAAAAAAAAAAAAAAAAAAGAATTTTTTTTTAGAATATATTATTAATATTATATTTTATAATTATATTTATATTAAGGTATTTTACTTTATGGACCACCTGGTACAGGTAAAACTTATCTTGCAAAAGCAGTAGCTGGTGAGTCTGGTGTACCATTTTTCCAAATGAGTGGAAGTGAATTTGATGAACTTTATGTTGGTGTTGGAGCAAAAAGAGTTCGTCAGTTAGTTGCTATGGCTCGAAAAAAGGCACCATGTATTATATTTATTGATGAATTAGATGCTGTTGGTAGTAAACGTAATAGTAAAGATCAAGGTTATATGAAACAAACTTTAAATCAACTTTTAGTTGAATTAGATGGGTAAGCTATTATATATATAATGATAAATATATTAAGTAATTTTATTATTTTAAATAATTATTAATTATTTAATATTAAATTATTATTTTGTAATATTATTATATATTTGTATATTAATATGTTTTATATATATATATATACATATGTGTTTTTATATAATATATATTACAGTTTTAATTCATCAGAAGGTGTAATATTTATTGCTGCCACCAATCAATTAGAAGCACTTGATAAAGCTTTAATTAGACCAGGAAGATTTGATCGTCATATAGTTGTTCCATTGCCTGATCTTAATGGTCGTGAAAAAATTATTGAAACTCATATAAAGAATATTCATATAGGAAGAGATGTTGATATTAATACTTTAGCTAGAGGTACTACAGGATTTTCCGGTGCTGAATTAGCTAATTTAATTAATCAAGCTGCTATTAAAGCAAGTAAAGAAGATAAATTAGTTGTACATATGGAAGATTTAGAATGGGCTAAAGACAAAATTATTATGGGAGTAGAAAGAAAAACAGCCTATGTTGATGATGAAAGTAAAAAGGCTACAGCCTATCATGAAACTGGACATGCCATTGTAGCATTACATACACCAGGCGCCTTACCATTGCATAAAGTGACAAGTAATTAATAACAACAACATTATTATTATTATTATTATTATTTTTAATTTAAAGCAAATTTATATATTTAATTATTATTATTATTATGATTATTATTAAAATTATTATTATAAAAATTCATAATATATATATATGTATATATTAATTATATAAAATTTTAATTTTTATTTATTTATTTATTTTTTTTTTTTTTAAAAAAAAAAAGTTATTCAGAGAGGTAATGCTCTTGGTGTTACTGTTCAATTACCTCTTATGGATAAAACTTCATATACTAAGAAAGAATTATTAGCTATGATTGATGTTTGTATGGGTGGTAGAGTTGCCGAAGAATTAACCTATGGACCTGATGAAGTTACTACTGGTGCTAGTAATGATCTTGAAAAAGCTACTAATATAGCTCGTGAAATGGTAATGACTTATGGTATGGCAGATAAAATAGGATTGGTTAGTTATAAGAATATTGAATGGGCTTCATTAAATTCAACTACTCAGTTAGCCATTGAAGCGGAGATCAAGAGTATATTAGAGGTAAAATAAAATAATTTTTAAAAAATTTAATATTGATTATTCTTATTAATTAACTAAATTTAAATTTTTTTATTTAAAACAATTATTAATTAATTGATTAATTTATTTTTAAATTTTTATTATTACAATGATAATTACAATGATAATTACAATGATAATTACAATGATAATTACAATTACAATTATTATTATTATTATCATTATTTTATTTATGTATATATAGAGTTCACATCAAAGAGTTATTCAGTTAATAAAGGCTCATAAGAATGAATATCAAAATATCGCAAATACATTATTTATTAAAGAAACATTAACTAATGATGAAGTAAAGGAAATTGCTTCAGGCATAGATATTATTAAGAGAGAAGAAGAAGAAGCTAAAATGAAAAGAAAATTAGAAGAAAAAAAGAAAATTAAAAAGTCTACTGATAATGCTGAAGAAAAAAGTAAAGTCTCTAGTGAAGATGGCATTATAAATAATAATAAGCAATTTAATTATAATACTATGTAATTATGAATATATTTAAAAATATTTCAAATAAAATTAAAATGAAATAAAAAGATAAAAAAAAAATTTTTTTTTTTTGTAATTATATTATTAAAAAAAAAAAAAAACTATCCTAAAAAATAATAAAAATATTAATAATAACAAAAAAAAATAAAAAAAAAAAAAATAAAGTAAATAAAGAATTATAAAACCATAGAAAAAAAAATATATATGTATATATATAATTTTGAAATATTTTATTTTATTTTATTTTATTTTTAGTATTAATAGTTAAAATGATCAATAAAGAAAAAATAAAGAAAATAAATTAAAATTTTAATTTAATTTTATTTAAATGGGAATAGAATATTATTTTAATTGACATTTTTTTTTGTCATACTAAAGTAATTAAAATATTTAAAAAATTCATTAGAATTTTTTTTAAAATAAATAAATAAATAAATAAATAAATAAACAAATAAATAAATAAATAAATAAATAAATAAACAAATAAATAAATAAATAAATAAATAAATAAATAAATAAATAAATAAATAAATAAATAAACAAACAAACAAACAAACAAACAAACAAACAAATAAATAAATAAATAATATTTATACATTATTATGATTAACATGATATTGGTTTAATTATTTAAAATTAATGACCAAATAAATTTTTTAGTATACTTTATTTGGTTTATATTAACCTAAGGAAATTTTTTAAATCTAAATCTTACATATTTTACTATTGACTTTTTTTTTTTTTTAATTTTTTTTTTTTTTTAGATTTCTTTATATTATCTATTCCATTTAATAATTTATATCTTTTTACTACTTATTTATTTATTTATTTTAACTACTTATTATTTATTATTATTATTTCTATTATTAATTAATAATTTTTTTAATGATATACTATATTTAATATAATTTAGTACATTTAATAATCTTTAAATAGAGAAAACTTTTAATTAAAACTATTTTATTATATAGCCATTAATGTAGGAATAAAACTTTGTAAATTATAAAAAAATAAATAAAATATTCAAAATACAATAATTATTTTAATAATAATAATAATAATAATAATAATAATAATAATAATAATAATATTAATAATAGTTATAAAAATCGATTTTTCTTTTTCTTTTTCTTTTTTTTTTTTTTTTTTTATTCTTTGATTTTTATTTCTATATAGTATTTTAATTATCAGATTCAGTAGTTATATTTATTATATTTAATTATATTTATTTTATTGTATATTTATTATTTTATTGTATATTATATAGTTATATTTATTTATTTTATCAATAATCTTCAAATTTAACAAATAAAATAAAAAGGAAAAAAGAAAAAAAGAAAAAAGAAATAATTAAATATATTATTTACTTTAATATATAAAAACTTTAATAAAGTTTTTATATAATGAATATTTAGTATATTTTAATATTTAGCATATTTTATTTATATATTTCAAAGTTCGGGGTGGGAATAAAAAATTTTTATTATTTAATTTTATTTTATGTATAATTGTCTTAATGACATTTTTAAATTGTTACATTTCTTTTTTCTCTTCTAATATCTTTAATTTTATTTTATCCAATCATATTTATGAAATATTGATACGTTATATTCTTTTTAATCTAAAATTAATTATGATAGAGAGACATAAATAAAAACAACCACATATAATAAATGTATTAAAAAATAGAATGTATTTACTGTTTTACCCAATCATAATTCAGATCTTATAAATAATTTTCTTTCTTCAAATTTTTTGAGTAAAGGTAATAATAGTAATGATGAAAACAACAACAAAGAAAAAAAGAAATTAGAATATGAAAAATAGAGTATATTAAGATATATTTTTATTTTATTATTACATTGTTAAATAATTAACAACACAATAATATATAGTGTAATTATTATAATTGAATTTTTTTTAAAATATAATTATTTTAAATATATTTAAAAGTAAGAATTTTTATATATAATTATTTTTTTTATTATAATTAATAATTATATATAAAATTTATTTTTCTTTTTATTAGAATATATATATAAATATATATACATATTTAAATTAATGAATATATAAATTTTAAATATTTATTGATTTGTTCTTGTAATCATTTTATTGAATGTTAAAAAAATTAAAAATAAATAATAATTTTATTAATTAATAATTAATTAATTATAAATGATATTTAATAAAAAAAAAAAAAAAATAATCCATAAATAGATTTTAATATAATTATAAATTATAAATATATAATTTTTTTTTCTTTATTTTTTTTCCCTTTAAAATCAAAATAATAATAAAATTTAAAGATTTAATAAATATTAATCAAATTTCCTCTTTAATAATTTTATATTCAAGAATAATAAATTAAAAAACTAAAATGGATACTAGAGAAAAATTACAAGCTATGAACACTCCAATGAACAAACAAGTAAATATAGAAGAATAGTCGTAAAATAATAATTAAAATTTAAAGATAGTTTAAAAATAGAAATAATTTGAAAATTCTTTTTTATACAAAACTAATGTGAATAAACAATACTAATGAAATTTGTAAAAATAAATAAATAGGTTATTTTTATGTTTGTTGTCTTAATTGGAATGCAATTTGTAAGTTTAAAAAATTGATAAAAGATTAAGATAATAATTAAACCAAATCAAAAAAGCAATATAACATTGATAAAAATAATATTTTATTTTTTTTAATTATTTTTTATTTTCGTTTTTTTTTTTTTTTTTTTTTTTTTTTTTTTTTTTTCCTTTATATTTCTTTTCTTTTCATTATATAATAATTTGCTATAACTCAAATTTATAATTTTTTAAAAAATGTATATTTATATTATTTATTAAAAAGGTTAACAAAATTGATTTTGAAAATCCAACTAACAAAATGTAAGATTAAGATTATAGCATATATATTAGTGATTACTTAATTTTAAAGAACTTTTATTAATAATAATAATAATAATTATTTTTTAATCAGGTACTTATTTATTGCTTATGGTGTTGCTCAACTTCTTACTGTTTGCGCTGCTACTTTAATTTACTTCAGAATTAAACAAAAGAATGGTATATATTTTTATTAAAACTATAATAGTATTGTATTGAATTATTTCGAACAAAAATTTAATATATATATTCATTATTAAATAAATAATGATAGAAAAGGAATTAATTCACATCAAGAACGGTGGTATTATGGAAAAGGCTCAAGCTGCTGTTGACAAGTAAATTAAAATTATATATATTTACTAAAATATTGGATCATTACCCAAATTAATATTTTTTGATTAAAATAATTTTTAAAGGGATGTTGATGAAAATGAAATCATTACTCAAACTGTTATGGAATACGATTTAGCCAAGTGTAAGCAAATGTTCTCTAATGTTGCTCTTACTGTTGCTCTTAGTGGTTTCCTTTACTACAAATTCCAAATCATTAAGCCATTAGCTATTCAAAGTATCTTTGCTATTAAGAATCTTCTTGAACAACCATTAGTCAGTATTCACATTTTAGGTAAACCAGCTACTGGTAGTTTAGCTAGACCATTCAAATCAGGAAACTTCTTAGCGTAAGTATAAATAATATTTAGAAATAATATTTCTCTTTTTATTTACATTATTATTAAATAATATTTATATTTAATTTTTTTTTTTAAAAATAATAGTCCACAAGAAGAAGCTGTTACTGACAAGGATTACAAGCGCATGGAAAAGAAGAAGAACTAGATAAATAAAGTTTCTTAATAAAATAAAATAGAATAGAAATAATAGAAATTAAAAAAAAAATAAATAAAAATTAATGAAAATAATAAAATATATATATTAATTTTTTTAGAAAAATTCAAAATAATTAAAAATTTTTATCAAAAAAAAAAAAAAAAAAAAAAAAAAAAAAAAAAAAAAAAGAAAAAAAAGAAAAAAAAGAAAAAGAAAAAAGTTAATTAATTAATAATTAATAATAAAGAGGAAATTGATAAAAAAAAAAGGTAAAGAAATAATAAGAAAGTTAAATTTTTAGTAATATTTTTAATTTCATAATAAAAACAAAAATTTTTCTTATTGTTTCTTAATCTTTTTTTTTTTTTTTTTATCATTTTTTAATGTAATAATTACTTTATAATAATAATAATAAAAAATAATGAAGTAATTATGAAAATAAAAATAATAGAATTATAGATATTATAAATATATAAATATTTTTTATTATGTAATTTTATTTTTCTCAATCTTTTTTTTTTTTTTTTTTTTTTTTTTTTTTTTTTTTTTTTTTAAAAAAAAAAAATATGCATTTAATAAAATAAATAAAATAAAAACATCTCATAAATAACATATAATGTAGATGTGTTAATAATATCATTATAATAGGCTATCAGAAGTTATAAAGTTGTAGAAATTTACATTCCAATTGTTTTTTATGTTGTGATAAAAAAAAAATATATATATATATATAGTTTGCAACAACAACAAAAATTAATTGACGGAGAGTGTCAACTATATGGCCATGAAGAATTTAAAATTGAATCTCTTAGTGATAATAGTTCTCTTGACCAGAAAGAGGGGAAGCTTTTTAGGAGACTCATATATTATAATTTTATAGATGTTAACTTTCTTGTTTTATTTTAATAAATATAAAATATGTTAGAAGAAATGATTTCAATTCTCATCTATAATATCTAGATTAATTTTAAAATATATATATATATATTTTTATTATCATTCATATATATCACATATTATATCATATTTATATAATATGTAGTATATGTAGTATATGTAGCTTTTTTTTTTTATATTTATTTTTTTTATGATATCCTAATTAGTTAAAAAATAGTATTTTTATTTTATTAAACAAGAGAAAAAAACAAATACTTTTTTTTTTATTTTTTTATTTTTTTTTTTAAATTATTAAAATTTGTACCTAAATATTTGAATATGCTCAGTTAAATTTTATCATACATAAGGTACCTACATCGTCCCTACTTTTTGACTAATTCAGATTTTCCATCACAGGAGGTTTCATTTACATAGAAATTTTTCCCGAAAGTGTTAACCTTTCGGAATGTTGCATTTCGGAACATGACTTATAAATAAAAAATTTAATTATTCATTTAACGCCCCACATTTTTTTTTTATTTTTTAAATAAATGTGAATAAATAAATAAATAAATAAATAAATAAATAAATAAATAAATAAATAAATAAATAAATAAATAAATAAATAAATAAATAAATAAATAAATAAATAAATAAATAAACAAATAAATAAATAAATAAATAAATAAATAAATAAATAAATAAATAAATAAATAAATAAATAAATAAATAAATAAATAAATAAATAAATAAAACTAAAACTAGAGATAAATGAAAATTTTGGATGTGGTGAATATCGGAAAGTTGTATTTCGGAAAGTTTCATTTCATAATGTGGCGTTCATCCTGTAGTAATTTGACGCCAGAAATTTTTTAATTTTTTTAATACAGTTAACTAATTTATTCATAATAAATAAATACAATAATAATAAATAACATATTATTAATAACAAATAATAAATAAAAAAAATTTTTTTTAGTTATTTAAAAAATTATGATATAAAATATTTATTTAAAAGAATTTTTATCTATAGTGTATACAATTAAATATATTTACTCATTTAAATGTTTAATATAATTATTTTATTATAAATAGAAGAAAATATAAATATTGAAATAAGTGAAACTAATCGAGGAAAAGAACAAATTATTATTACCAATATATATAAAAAAAAAATTATAAAATTATAAAAAAAATAAAAAAAAAAAAACTTCAACCCTAATTTGATAATATTTATTAAAATGATTTATTTATTAATTTAAAAAGCCACATTTTCTAGAATTTAACATTCCGAAATACAACACTCCATAAATTTAATTTAATTTAATTTAATTTTTTTTTTTTTTTTTTTTAAATTTTAAACATCAAAAAAAAAAATTTTTTTTTCTTTTAAACATTTTATTTAATTGTAAACATCTAAAAAAAATAAAAAAATAAAATAAAAATAAATAAATAAATTAATAAATAAATAAATAATAAATAAAATTAATAATAAAAAATTAAATAAATAGATAATAAATTAAAAGAATTTAAATTAAATAAATAACTAATATATTATAAAAAAAATTAAAAATATTTTATTTTTAACCATTAAAAAAATGGAAGAAAAACCAGAAATTGAAATAAGTGAGACGAATAGAGGAAGAGAACAAATCATTGTAGATAAAAAGTATAAATTTAATTTATCAAAGACGAAGAAGGATAATTCAAAGGTATATAGATGTACTGAATATAAAACTTTAAATAGATGTAAATCTTATATTATTTTAAACGATAAAAGGGAGGTCCTAAAATATGAAAACTTACATGATCATCTTGAAAAAGAAGTTGAAGCGTCCATATCACTTGCGAAACATAAATTTAGAGAAGAAATTAGAAAAAGTTCAGATCCTTCTGATATAAAACCAAAACGTACATTTAATCAAATTTCTAAAGAAATGGGATTTTTATGTCCTCAGTATAAAACAATTAAATCCCAAATATCAAGAAGTATAAAAAAGTTAAAAAGATCAAATGATTCAAATACTAAAGCTACAAATGATTCAAATACTAAAGCTACAAATGATTCAAATACTAAAGCTACAAATGATTCAAATACTAAAGCTACAAATGATTCAAATACTAAAGCTACAAATGATTCAAATACTAAAGCTACAAATGATTCAAATACTAAAGCTAAAAATGATTCAAATACTAAAGCTAAAAATGATTCAAATACTAAAGCTACAAATGATTCAAATGCTAAAGATACAAATGATTCAAATACTAAAGCTACAAATGATTCAAATACTAAAGCTACAAATGATTCAAATACTAAAGATACTAATCAAACTACTAAAATAACTAAGAATGATGGAGAAATGATTAAGAGAAAATGATTATCATATACAAATTTATAATATATTAATAATTAAATCTATTTTATAAAAAAAAAAAAAAAAAAAAAAAAAAAAAAAACTCAATCAAATAATTAATTATTTATTGAATTAGGATACTTTAAAAATATAAAAATGTATCTTTAAAATTATTTTTTTTTATGTATCTTTAAAATTATTTTTTTTTTTATGTATCTTTAAAATTTAATATTATTAAATATTATTATTATTTTTTTTGTATTATTTTAACAAAAAAAAAAAAAAATAATAAAATGTATCTTTAAAATTAATATTATTAAAATATATATTTGAAATAAAATGAATAAAATGAATAAAATGTTATTAAATAAAATATTATTAAATATTATATTATATTTAAAATTTAATACTATTTTATTAAAATTTATCTTGGAAATAAAGTATTTTTAAATATAAAATTTTAAATATTAAATATTATTATAACAAAAAAATATTAAAATAATAATAAAATAATATTTAACAATATTTATTTTTAAAAAAATATTAAACGAAAATTATTAAAATATATCTTTAAAATTAAATGTTATTAAATAAATATTATATATTGTCTTGATAATTTAGTGAGCATAGTCAATATATAAATAATGGTAGTTTAATATATGGTATAGGAATAATATTTAACAATGGAAAAATTTCTTCATAAATCGTCTATAGAACCATCGGTGATGGAAATAATTTAATTGAATCGATTAATAATTAAAGTAAATTAATTGAAAAATTAGATGTAAATTCATTGAATGATGTTCTTAAAAAATGAATTATACAATATATATTATATATATGATTTTAATTATCATTGAAGAATATAATAATGGAATTATAAGTATTAATGGTAGAACTAAATATAAATTATATAATAATGCTACAACCGTATTTGATGTAAGTACATTTGTAAATAATAATATTAATAATTCATCAACTAAAATAATAGATCCAAATCTTGAAATTATTAGAAGATAAAAAATGCTATTGATTTAATTAAAGATAATAATATTCCTTCTGATAGTAAACAATTAATATTTAAAGGAATAGAAAGTCATATAAAAAAATTCTAATAATAAACATTTAAATAAAAATAGTTTTAATTTTATTGTTAATACAATATATATATATTGATCAACAATGAATGAAAATTAAAGAATTAAGGTTATATACAGGTTATGAATTATATATATAATGAACATTGTATCAATATCTAGCAATTATGATTTAAATGCTACTGCTATTTGTTTTAATAGAATACTTATAAATAAATAATAATTTACCTATCAGTACATTATGAATTTTATAAAGAATTAGATAATGTTGTAAAATGTTTAATTACTAATAAATTAAATTTTTGTTATATTCAATACAGTAAAAAATTATTTTATATTTTTAATTTATTTATTTACTTTTGTTTTTATTTTATTATTATATATTTTATTTTATTTTATTTTTTTTTTTTTTAAAAAAATTTATATATATATATATATATATATATATATTTTTTTTTATATATACAAGTTAATATATAAATTAAAAAATTAATTTTATTTTATTTTATATTTTTTTTTCCTTAAAATTTATGTTCTTTTATATACAAAATTTATATATAAACCAATTTTATATATAATGTTTAATTCATTTTATTTATTATTATTATTATTTTTTATTTATTTATTTATTTATTATTATTATTATTATTATTATTATTATTTTTATCTAATTAATTATGGTTTATTTTATGCTTTTTTTTTTTTTGAATTATTTTCGAATTAATGTAATAATAATATATATATATTTATTTTATTATATATTATTGTTCTTTCATACTTTTATAAAAGCTGTTAAAATAATATATATGAATATGTTATATGTATATGTGCTATGTCTATATGTAGGTGTATGTGTATATGTATGTGTATGTATGTATTATGTATATATATATATAAAATGTGTATGTATTATGTTATAGTTTTAATTATCTAGTTTTTTATTTTTCAACGCTGTTATAAAAATTAGAGAAGAGAAGTGGTGATTTTTCATTGAAATAAGATAAATTAATACCCTTGTAAGTTGGTATATGAGTAGTAGTCAACCAAGCAAAAGGAATGAGTTGAACAAAGAATGCTATAATAGAGAACATTAATCTTGGAAGAACAATGGCAATTACAACATTACTTATCAAAGCTATACAGTATATAACAATAGCAATAGTTCTAACAGTCCTTGTCTTTTTTTCAAAGAATTGCTTTGGAATAGCACTATCTAAAATATGAATACTATTTTTTTTTTTTTTTTTTTTTAATATTAATATATGAAATATTAATTATTAATTAATATTATTATAACTTATAAAGATATATACTATATATCATTATCATTATCATTATTATTGTTTTTATTTTTATTGCTATTGTAATATATATGCTTACCCAATTACGTAAGATAAAGTCCAAATACTATAGAAAACAGCATATTTAATGTTTTCAAATTCGTGAGCGACAAAAAGTAAAGAAAGATCCTATATATATTAAATAATAATAATAATAATAATAAAACACAAAAAAACCATAATTATAAAAGATTTATATAATTATTACAAATGATTTAATTGATATTACGTATGTTTTAAAAAAAAAAAAAAAAAAAAAGGAATATACCATTCCAAGGAATAAAATAGCAGAGATAATAAAAGCTAATGAATAATAAATTTTCTAAATAATATATTATGTGTTAATAAATATATATATATATATATCAAAGTAAAATAATAAAATATTTCAATAAGGTAAAAATAAAATATTTTTTTTTTTTTTTTTTTTTTTTTTTTTTTTTTAATTATTATTATTATTATTATTATTATTATTATTATTATTATTATTATTATTATTAAATTGATATTATAAAGCTTACTTGACCACGAGTAATAGTGATAAAACCTAAAACCTTTTCATCCTCCTTCCAAACCTTCTTGATCATACTGCTAAATAATTTATCAGGTGTGTAACTTTTTACATTTTCAACACTATCAGAAAGACTATTTGAAACATTATTATAGGCAGAAGTAGTTGCCTTAGCAAAATCTTCAAATTGGTCACTGACTTCTTCAGTTATATTAATAATAATATTACTAGTACCTTCTTTTGTTTTATTTGTAACATTTTCAATGGATTCCTTAAGCTTTTTCGTTTTAAAAGTTTTTTTAGCCTTCTTTTTAATATCCTTGAAAACTTCATTTGTATCTTCAACGAAATCTTCTGCAAATTTTTTAAAATCCATTTTTATTTTAATATTTCTTTTTTATTAATTTATTATTTAATTTTAGGTTATTTTTTTTTTTTTTTTATTTATATCTTAAAAAATAAAGTTAACGTGGTCGATTCTATTTTAATTATTATTTACTTTTATTTTATTTTTTTTTATTTTTTATTTTATTTTTTTAATTTTAATTTTTTTAATTTTAATTATTATATATATATATATTTTTTCTTTTCTTTTTTAAATTTTTTTATTTACTTTTAAATTTTCAAATATTATTTAATTATACGAATAAAAATTGTTGTGTTAAAAAATTAGATAAACATTGGTTAGATAAATGTTTATATTAAAATCGTTTCATATTCATTATTATTTAAAAATAAAAAAATATGTAATTAGTATATATATTGAGAGAAATTTTTATTTATTTTATAGCATTATTATTTTTGTTAGTGTTATAAAAACGTTATAAAAACATTTAATATTTCTTTATTATTACTTTTAATAAAAATTAAAAAATATATATATATATATATAGTCCTCCATTTTAAATATAAATATTATGTTAATTACCTTTTATTTTTATTTTTATTGTTATTTTTCTTTTTATTTGAATCAAAATTATTTTTATTTAGCTTTTATTTTTTTTCTTTTTTTTCTTCTTTTTCTTTTTCTTTTCTTTTCTTTTCTTTTTTTTTTTTTTATTTTATCTTTTAAGAAAAAAAAGTTTAAAAATGAAAAAAAATAAGGAATTTTGTTATATAAAAATAATTTATAATAATAATAAATTAAACTATATAATATAAGATTTGGAAGGTTTTAATTTGTGTAACAATAAATCATTATGTAATAAAACACATACAAATATAAATATTTATTTCATAAATATTTATATTTCTACTTATAAAAAAAGTAAAATAATATTTTTTTTTAAATATTAAAATTAAAATAAAGTTTTAAAAAAAATGAAAAATGAAAAATGAAAAATGAAAAGTGAATAATAATAAATAATAAATAAAATAATAAATAATAAATAATAAATAATAAATAATAAATAATAAATAATAAATAATAAATAATAAATAATAAATAATAAATAATTAATAATAAATAATAATTAATAAATAATTGAATAATAAATAATAAATAATAAATAATAAATAATAAATAATAAATAATAAATAATAAATAATAAATAATAAATAATAAATAATAAATAATAAATAATAAATAATAAATAATAAATAATAAATAATAAATAATAAATAATAAATAATAAATAATAAATAATAAATAATAAATAATAAATAATAAATAATGAATAAAATAATGAATAATGAATGAATAATGAATAATGAATAAATAAATAATAAATAACAAATAATATATAATAAAATGTCACCAATATATTATTAAATATATGATAATTAAAGATATTTTTATATATGTATCAATAATATTAAAATAATTGTGGTCATTTTTTGTTATTTTACACAATTAGTAAGAAGAATTTATTCTATATATACTATTTATTTGAAAATGGTGCTACTATTGATTCAAGAATTATTCATTATATTCATAATAATATAAATATATTAAAATTTTATGTGAATGAATTTAAAATAATTAAAATATTCATAGATGGGAGGTTTAAATATTAATTTGTAAGATGATAAAGGAAATTATTAATAAATATTGATTTGTTTATAATTAATTATTTTTTTATTTCTTTATTGTTATGACCTTTGGATTATCAGTAAATTCGCTATATTTGTTATTAAGCCAAACACCTTTATATCTTCAAGACATTATGAAAGTCTCACATTTAAGTTTGGCATGAACCATATACCGAGCACTAGTCAATACACACCTCTTAGAATATAGAATACCTTTCAATGAATCATTTAATTTTGAGCCTATTAATTGCTATGATGAATAGTAAAATAAATTATACCTTTCAATGAATCATTTGATTTAGAGCCTATTATTGCTAAGATGAACAGTAATATATATTATACATTTTCACTTTAAAGTTTTTATTTTAGTTTCTTTCGTCCTTAGTTCAGTTCTCTTTACTAGGATAAAATTAAAAGAACTCTGAAAAAGCTCAATCTGCTTTTAATCGAGGTTTGCTTTGGAATTTTGGGTTTAAAAATTAAACTTTCAATACTTTTATCATATGTTCTAATGAACTATTCATACTTCCTAGAGCTAGTTTTTGTGTTGGTTAGGATGATTCGATGTTTTAAAAAGTGGAAAGAATCTTCATGTATTATTTTTCATTTAATTAAAAAATATATCAACACTCTCACATTATTCATGGACGAAAAAAGCATATGGATTAACAATACTCAAAAAAAAAATAATAATAAATATCTTAGAAAAATACATGAAAATTTTACTAGAAAAATATTCATTATTCGGGTACCTCTGCCTCTGCGATCTGATCAACTGAATACAAGAAGTTTAAATTTGATTTTAAAAAATTTATCCATCGTCTATCTCTAAAATATTCATAATTTTCACTTTTTTTTTTTTTTTTTTTTTTTTTTAAATTTTTTATTTTGTGGATTAGACGAATTAATAGGGCTTCAAATTTAATATGAAATTTTATGTTTAAAGTAAATCGGTATTAGAAGATCGCCCAACATGTTGCCCATGTTATAATGTAAGTAACATAATACCTAGTTTTAAAAACTGAATATTTTTATGTTCTAAATTTGAAGAATTTAGGAAACAATTCATTCAATTTGTTAATGAAATTTTTATTAAATTTTCTTTGATTGTTCATGAGAAATCATTAAACATTCCTGATGACAAAAAGGAAGATATTTGATGATAATATTAATTTTTTACGTAATGTGTCTCCTTCTTGGCACAAATTAGGTATATAAAATTTTGTAGATCTTCTTGGGGGATAGAAGGCGACTTATAAATATTTTCCCCATTTCATATTTTGTGGAGCTTGAGGAATTCCTTACTTAACTAATGGTTCGTTTATTGTAATTAGTGATTTTAACACTATTATCAATTTGTATGACCATTAGACCTGTTATTGTCAAGAGCGTCCGCATTGAAACAATAATATAAAGAAGAACTTATGATACAGAATCGAATGATAATTTTTTATCGGTAAGGAGTTATTATCCATAAATGAGAAGAGTTAGAGACCATTTCGTCTTTGAAACTCATAATGTAATTTTTTAATATTAATGCAAAAATTTTATATATTTTTATTTGATTTTTTTTTTTTTTTTAATGAATGTTATTAAATAAGGTTTATTCCTCGTCAAAAAAAAAAAAAAAAAATATATATATATATATATATAGTTATATATATATTATTATTATTTATTATTTATTATTTATTATTATTATTAATTATTATTATTATTATTATTTATTATTTATTATTTATTATTTATTATTTATTATTTATTATTTTTATTATTTATTATTTATTATTATTATTTATTATTTATTATCGTTATTTATAATTTAATTAAAAATAAATTTATAATAAATAAAATAAGGTATATAAATTTTTTTTTTTTATCAAATATTAATATTTATTTTAAAAAATATATATATATTTCCTTAATTAATATTAGAGTATGAATAATTGGATAATTTATGTTTTTAAATAATAACGATAATTATTATTTTAAAACAAGATAAAATAATATAAAAATTTAAAATAGAAAAAAAAAAAAAAAAGAAAAACAAATATTTATTATATCAAAAAATTAAATATTTTCAATACATTCATTAAGGTAGTTTTTATTAATAAATAAAAATTTCATAATTTTCTATTTTATTAAAAATATATTTTGTAGTATTACTGATAAGTCATATATATATAATGACTATATTCTATTTTGATTCTTTTTAAAATTTTTGATTACTTTTAATACAAACTATATATATATATATATATTTTTATTATAACAAAAAAAAAAAAAAAAACAAAAAATTGCAATAGGACTGATTATATTATAGCTATTTATATTATTTTATAAAATGATAATATCTTTTATTTTATTAAAAATCAATTGTAACATTTTTTCTATTATTAATTAATATCATTAATTAAATGGTTAATATAACCACCTACTATATATATATATATAATTATAGATTAAAGCTTTTAGTTGAACCAACTTTTTATATATCTAAATTCATAATAATTATAATTGATTTTTTCATAAATATAAATGGACATAAGAAAAAATAAACTTTTAAAATTTTCAAGTTTATTTAATAAAAAGTGTATCAATTATATTTTTTTTTACAAATACCATGTTATAAGAAAAGTTCAAGAAAATTAATACTATATTAAGTTTATTATGATTAATTATTAAATATTTATATATTAAATTTTATATACTTCAGTAAAAACCTCTGATATGAAATGAAAATAAAAACCTTAATTATTAATAAATTATTTTATTAATAATTACATAAAAATAAATCAATTAATCATTTGATTAATTATCATATGATTTATAAAAATGACCCAGAAATAACGTGATATAAAATAAATTTATGTAATATCATAAATTTTATTAAATACTTAAAATTAATGTAAAAACATAAATTTTATGTTATGTAAATAATTTATAAATTAAATTTTATTTTATTTCATTTTAATTATTTTTATTATATTTTAATTTTATTTTTATATGTTCTAATTATTATAAATATTTTATTATTTATATTATACTTTTTATAATATTCAACTAAATATTTAATTATTATTATTTTAAAATAGTTAATAATTAAAGAGTATTATATAAAGAATACCTTTTTCTTTATATTTATTCTTTGTAATTTTGCAAAATTATAATATCAAATTAAAAATATTTTTATTAATTAAATTAGTTTAGTAATATTCAATATGAATTTATAAAAATTAGTAATTAATTAAATAAATTTAAATTATAAAATAAATAAATAAATATTCAATAAATAAATAAATAAAATTATATTATATTAATAAATTTCATAAAATAATTATATAAAACTTATTTATGAAATTTATTACAATAATATAATAATAATAAATAAGTTTTAATAAATAAATAAATAAAAAATATTACAATTTAAACATTTACAGCATTTTTAATAAAATATGAATGTAAAGTACAGATTGAATAAAAAGTAAAGTACGAATTGAATAAAATAAAATAAAATTAAGTAAAATAAATAGTTGAAATATTAATATAATATAAGACCGATTGAATTAAATAAAGTAAAATAAATAGTTGAAATATTAATATTATAATATAAGTACCGATTGAATAAAATAAAGTAAAATAAATAGTTGAAATATTAATATTATAATATAAGTACCGATTGAATAAAATAAAGTAAAATAAAATAAAATAAAATAAAATAAAATAAATAGTAGAATATTAAATATATAGTACAGATTGAATAAAATAAAATAAAATAAAATAAAATAAAATAAAATAAAATAAAATAAAATAAAATAAAATAAAATAAATAGTAGAATACAAATATAAAGTACAGATTGAATAAAATAAAATAAAATAAATAGTAGAATACAAATATAAAGTACAGATTGAATAAAATAAAATAAAATAAATAGTAGAATACAAATATAAAGTACAGATTGAATAAAATAAAATAAAATAAATAGTAGAATACAAATATAAAGTACAGATTGAATAAAATAAAATAAAATAAATAGTAGAATACAAATATAAAGTACAGATTGAATAAAATAAAATAAAATAAATAGTAGAATACAAATATAAAGTACAGATTGAATAAAATAAAATAAAATAAATAGTAGAATACAAATATAAAGTACAGATTGAATAAAATAAAATAAAATAAAATAAAGTGTAGAATACAAATATAAAGTACAGATTGAATAAAATAAAATAAAATAAAATAAAGTGTAGAAATAAAAATATGAAGTACAGATTGAATAAAATAAAATAAAATAAAATAAAAAGTTGATAATATGTTATTGTAGAATTTTAATTTATAATTATAATTAATAATATTAAATTTGGATTCAATAATTTTTTTTTTTTTTTTTTAATATTAATATATATATATTGTTTAAGTAAATTATCGAATAAATAGAAATATTTTTTATTTTTTATAAGTAGATCCATAATTGAACTATTCTTAATGATTGTATTATTATTTCTTATTTAATGATTTATTGTTAATGTCAAATAAATAAATAATTTTATTAATATTATTATTGATATTTATTTTTTATTTATTTATTAATTAATATTTAATACTTATTTATTTATTGATAATTTTATCTGTAAATAATTGATTATAAAAGGTTACACATAATTAAAACTAATAATGTATTTAATATTATTATAGTATAATATGAATATCATTAAAATAATTATACAATATTATTAATTATATATATAAATATATATATTTTTTTAGTTAATCATTAATATACTTTTATACTTTTCATTAACATGATTGAATTTATTATTATTTTTTTATTTTTTTATTTTTCTGGTAAAAGTAATTTTTTATATCCTAAAAAAATATTAAAAAATATATTCCGTTGATATTAATAAAAATGTTATGAATATTATCAATTAAACTTAAAAACATAATAATTTTATGTTTAGTGTTACCTATAAATATACACGTTAATTTTGAATGGTTATGTTCAAACGATGGAAATAAAACTTTAAAAAAAAATTTTTTTTTTATTAAATTATATCAATATATTAATTATTTAAAATTTAATATATTATTATAATATTATAATATATAGTTTGTTATATTAATTTATATGAAACTTATTTTTTATTTTTTTAATATTTAAATATAAAATAAATACATTTGTTGTTATTTATTAGGGTACTTTTTTTTGTGAATATATTTTTATGTACTTGATTTTTTTTGTGAATATATTTTTTTGTATTTAATTTTTTTCAAGATATTATTATTTATTATACCATTAATATTTATTGTTTATGTATTTTTGAGATAAATTATGTTGATATTCAATTCATTAAATAAATAAATAAATAAAACTTAAAAATTTTTGATATTATTATTTCAATAATGAAGTATGAATAAATTTTGTTAATATTAAAAAATTTTTATATTATTAATTATAGCTATTATCTATTATTTGATATATAATAATTTTTTTTATTAAAAAATATATAAATATCAATATATAAAATTAATTTTTTATTATTGAATAATACTATCCTTTTTTTTTTTTTTTTATTTGGTTGTTGTAATAGTATTAAACCAAATTTTATTATTTATTTTAATTGGTCTTCATAAAACTTTTATTGTATTACAATATACATCAAATATTTATAATACAATTACATATATTTATATATTAAAAATAAATTAATAATTTTTTTCTCATATAATGATTTATGAACTTAAATATATAATATTCTGTAAATTCATCAAAAACATAATCACAGTTTTAATAGATCATTAAATTGTATATATTATAATATATATAATTAATTAGATGAATATTTATTTTTTTAATAATTAATCTTATTTTATATTAAATTATTAAAAAAAAAAGTATTACAAACAATTATTTAGAGATTGAAATATATAAAAATATATTATAAAAATATAAATATATTATAAAAATAAAATATTGTTATTAAAATTTAATATTAATAAATTTATTATTATATTAAAAATTATTAATATATTACTATATCAAATAATTATTATTTTATATAGTAGTATATATTATATATAATAATTTATGAGAAACAAACATATAAATAAATAAATAAATAAATAAATAAATAAATAAATAAATAAATAAATAAATAAATAAATAAATAAATAAATAAATAAATAAATAAATAAATAAATAAATAAATAAATAAATAAATAAATAAATAAATAATAAATAATAAATAATAAATAATAAATAATAAATAATAAATAATAAATAATAAATAATAAATAATAAATAATAAATAAATAAATAAATAAATTAATAAATAAATTAATAAAAAGGTATATTGAAGTTTATTTAATATTTTCTCTTTTTTCTCTTCTTTCTTTTTTTTTTTATAAATATTATTTTTATTAAAGAATTCATAAAATATAGTACAATTTATTAAAATTAATTTTAATTTTATTTTTTTTTTTTTTAAATATAAAATAAAGAAGAAAAGAAAATTAAAATAAAATACAACTAAATAAAGTAAAAATGACGAAACTATAAAAAAAAAAAAAAAAAAAAAAAAACAATAAAACAAAATAAATAAAAAAAGGTAAAATTATAAATTATTGATTTCTTTTTCTTTAGATTTATTCATAATTAAAAAACATAAACAATATATATATTTACAATTAATATGATGAATGGATATAAATATATAAATTGAATACTCTTATGTTTATTAAGAAAAATTATATAAAAGTAATATTTATTATTCAATATATAGGAATCAGGAATAAATAAATAAATGTAGAAGTAAAATTATCAACAATTAATATAAAAAATTGTAAATAATAGATAATTATTTTGGAATGATACTTAGTAATGAATAAAAAGAATAAAAAAGTGGATAAACTTTCCATTATAAACAAAATATATATCATATTTTTTAAAATAAAGTTTATTGTAAATAAAAAAAAAAAAGAGATTTATAATGAAAAAAAATTATTATAGTTAAATAATTTATAAATAATTATATTAAATAAAACAAAAGTATTTTTAAAATATGAACAGTAAAAATCATAGTTTAAATAAAGTTTAATGTAAAGAAAAAAAGATTGATAGTAAAGAAAAAATTCCTATCAAAGAAATTATCATTTTATTAAGTAATTTTAGAAAAAAAAATTATTGTATAAAACGAAAGTGATGTTAATATATAAACAGCAAATAAATCATAATTATTAATTTTTTTTATTTATATTATAATATATATTTATATATACTTTATTTATATATAAAAATAAACAATTATTTATAAATTCAAAAGAAAAATAAATAAAATACGAAAAATTTAATATATATACTGGGTAAATAATTATATAGTTATTATTTTTATACTATATACATTAATAAAAAAAGGCAAATTATAATATATTAATATATTAATTAAAAATAAACCTTTATTTAATTCAAAATATTAGTATTTATAAATACTGATAGTTTTTGAATTATAATCGATATATATACAATTTTATATTTTATCAAAATAAAATATAAATTCAAATTTCATATATTTTTGATAAATTCGAATAATCAGAATTTTTTTTTTTGAGGTAAAAAAAATAAAAATGAATAATATAGGAAATGGCAATAAAATGCTATCGGTTGAAGACTTTGAACAAAAATTAAATCAACAAAAAGAACCAATGAAAATATCTTTAACAAATCCTATGATTAATTTTGATAATCATCCTGGCATAAGTCCAATTAGTCCAATGGCTTCAAGCCCAATGCATATGAATCAAAATATAGATTATAATCAAATGAAAAAACAAAGAGAATTTTATCAGTCTTCATTAGCAAATCATGGGTTAAAATCAAAATCTTCAAATTCAAGTTTAAATGGTAGTAAAAATAATTTATTTCATATGAATTCAGAACAAACTCTTTTACCATCACCAAAGTTTAATCCTCATCCTCCATTAAATAGAATAGGAAGTGTGAGTAGTATGGACAAAGTTTCTCTCTCTGGAAATAAATATTTAAACCATAATGGTTCTGAATTAACTCTTGATATGCATTCTTATGATGGAGGTTCATATGAATTAGGAACCCCAATAGGAAATCCAATGATGGGAAATAAATTAATGATGAATCCTGCATTTAATAGTTCACAATCTAGTTTTAATAGTTTTGGAGGTGCAGGTTTTCGTGATGAAAGTTTTGATGAGGATTCCGATTTAGATGATTTTTTAGATGGTCCTAAGCGTAAACCAACCGAAACGGAAGCTTTAGCTGATTTCTTAAAAAATACTGGACCAGATATGTTAGGTACTCCTCAGTCACCTATTGATTCTCAGAGTAAAAAGAAGAGAGGATCTCTTTTCAAATTTAAAAAAGGAAAGAAAAAGGAAAAGAAACCTTCAGCTCTTAGTGAAGAAATTAGTAATAATTCATCTAATGGTAATGCACCAAAACATACACCTATTGTTATAAACTATCCGGGTGCTGAAAATCAACCAAATCTTAGTGGTCAACCACAACAACCACAACAACCACAACAACAAATTAATATGATGAATTCTTCTTATCCAAATCAATTTGCTATGAATAATGGTGCTAATCTAAATGTACCATCAATGCCAACTAACTTTAATAGTTTAAAAAGTAATGGATCTATATCTTCAATTCATAGTTATCAACAGCAAAATGGTATGGGTAGTCCGTTTATTATGAATTTAAAATCTAAACAAGAAGTACCAGGAAGTCCACATTTCAATAATATACCAACTCCAACTTCACAACAACAACAACAACAGTTACAATTACAACAACAGTTACAAATGCAGCAACAACAAATGCAGATGCAAGCTCAAAACATGTCTGTAGGTCAAAAAGCACCAGGAGAAAACTTTCCATTCAATAAAGCTGGAATGGGTATGAACTTTGGTACTGGTAGTAATACTGATTTATCAACACAAAGTCCAAGTATTAGTTCACAGGATCCAAGAATATTAAATAAAAATGGTATGAATATGAACGTATCAATTCCAACTCATAGTGGTTCTCTTTCAATTTCTTCTAGTAATTCTAATTCTAATTCTGTTAATATAAATAATAATAAGTTAATGAATAATCTCTCAATTTCAACAATAAATAATGCTAAAAACTTTATTGAAAATGCAACAGCTAATGATAATGAAATTAGTCCAAGTATCAAGAATCGTATTGTTGAAAACTTAGAAAGTTTATCTCTAGAACATGGTAATTATGATTTAGATGAAGATGAACCAAGACCAAGAGTAAATGCTGCTCCAATGTCTATGGTAAATGTCAATGATGTGAATATTCCTAATTCTACTAATTCAAATGGTTTACCAAATAAGACTATTGTGGAAGTAGAAGATGTAAGAAATCATCAACAGATAGCTACTTCCACCAGTGCAACTAACACTACTTCAGGAGATGAATATTATGATCAAGGCTTACTAGATGATGATGATGATGATGATTACTTTAGTGAATCTGATTCTGAATTAATTCGTAATACCCGTTTCAATGCTAACATGGTTGGAGATGAATTCTATTATGATAAATCATTTGATTCTCCAATTCAAAGACCACCTCCAGATCCAAATAGAAAAACAGTTCAATTTAATCCAGATGTAAAACGAATTAGTCATATTGAATATACTTCAGATAATGAAGAAAATTTGGTTGATGATGAAGGTAAGAATGGAAGACCACCACAATCACATCGTAATGCCAGAAAAGAACATCGTTTAACTGGAAGTCATGGATTAAGAGGTCCACCACCACCAAGAGACAGAGATAGAGATAGAGACAGAGATAGAGATAGAGATAGAGACAGAAATAGAATGAGAATGTCTGAACGTCGTAGTTCACGTCATGGACCACCACAATTAAGACCTAATGCTCTTCGTGTTATTAATAATCAAAAACAAACTGTTAATAATCGTATTACCTTACCACCACCACAAATGGGTGAAATTACAGTTACTAATTCAATGCCAGGCATTGAAGATTATGAATTAGAAGAATTAGAAGAAGAAAATTCTTTAAGACCTGATGGTAACAAGAATGCTCCACCAGTAAATCCACCACCACCAGTTCCATTTGAAAAAAATGTCATTAAAAACATTGAAAAGAATAGAACTTCTACTCCACCACCAGCTAACTTTGGTAAATTACCGAATAGTAATAAGGCTTCTCATCAATCACAACCAACACAAACAAATGGTAATAATACTAATAGTAATGGTCAATCTCAAACACGTATTAGACCAAAAGTTAGACATGTTCAAATTCAAACTAGACGTATTAATAGTCATAATGTAGCAGTTCAAACTACATCTTATGTTGAAGATATTAATACAATTTTTAATGGTGATGTTGAAAAGAGTACAAATGTTGAAGTACTTCAACAAGAAATTATAAATTATCGTGAAATTATAAAACGTATGAATGATGAACTCAGAGATATTAAGAAAGAAAATCAACAATTAACAAGTGATTATCGTCAAATGCGTCATGAACGTGAAAAAATGATTGAAAATAATAAACGTAAGGAAATTGAATTTGATGATTTATCATCACGTGCCCACAAGAAATTAAAGGAACTTATTGAAGATCGTCAACAATTAATGGATGAAAAAGATAAATTACAAGAAGAAAATGAACAAATGGAAGCTATCATTAATAAGCTTAAAAAACAACTTGAAAATATTGAAGCATAAATTTAATTAAGACACTAGTAATAAAAATAATAATTCGTAATTATCATAATATTTTGATAAGCATTTTTTTTTTTTTAAAAAAAAAAAAAAAAGATATAATCAAAAAATCCAAAAAAAAAAAAAAAAAAAAAAAAAAAACATCAGTATATAATTAAAATTTTATTTTAAAAATATATTAATGAAGTAACTTTATTTTCCATAATAAAACTAATAATGAAGATCAATCGAATAAAATCTTTAAAAAAAAAAATAAATAAATAACCAAAAAAAAAAAAAAATAAAATAAAATAAGAATTAAAAATAAAATATAAATAAATAAAAAAAAAATCAAACAAAATAAACTAATAAACAAAACAAACAAGCAAAAAAAAATAAATAAATAAAAATTATATATATAAAAGAAATTAAAGAATAAAATAAAACTATCTAAATTTTTTATGAATATATATATATCAATTAATTATTAACAACAATATTAATCAAATAAATCATTTTATTTTCAATAATTTTTATTAAAAATTTAAGCTATTTATTTAGTAAACAACTATAAATTATAAATAATTATTTTAATGAAAAAATTATATATATTTATTAAAAAATAATAATAATAACAAAAATCCAAATAGAAATAGAAATAGAAATAAACAAAATATCAAAAAAAAAAAAAAATTAATACAAAATATAGATTAATAAAACAAAAACGAAAACAAAACCAAAATTTAATTATAAATAAAATTAATAACAAAATAATTCAAAGTTAAAATATATAAATAATAATAATAATAATTAAAATAAAAAAAAATAAAAAAAAAAAAAAAAGGGATATTAATAAAAGTTTTAGAAATAATGAATAAAATAACATAAATGAATAAAAAAAATAAATTAATTAATATTTTTCTAAATTTTTAATATATTACCTTTTTTTTTTTATTTATTTTTTTTTTAATTATTATAAATTGTTTTATATATAAAAAAAATAGACAAATCATTATATCTAAATATAAAAATATTGATTATTTTTCAATTTATATATATATGTATTATTGTTTTTTTTTTTTTTATATATAAAAGTAATTTAATATTTTTTATAAAAAAAAAAAAAAAAAAAAAAAAAAAAAAAAAAAAAAAAAATACTTTAATCTAGTATTAAAATGAAAATTATTTTTGTTTTAATAAATTTTAAAAAGTAAATAAAAAACTAAAACTAATTATATTATTTTATAGAAAATAAAATAAAAAAAAATCGTTAAAATATAAAATTAAAAAAGTAAAATTAAAAAAAATATTTATTAAAAATATAGAATATTTATGATTTATAATAAAAAAATGAAATAAAATGAAATAAAAAAAAAAAAAAACGTTAATCATTTTTTTTTACCCATCCCCTTTTATTTAAATAACAAATCATAGCAGTATTTTTTTCTATAATAAATTTTTAATTATCTGTATATTAACTATAATTCAATTTTTTTTTTTTTTTAAAATATTTGTATCATAATATATATTAATATATTTATTTAATAATTGATTGGATAAAATTAATTTTTTAGTTGGAAATAAGTTGTACCTATTTTTTTTTTTTTTTTTTTTGTATTAAAAAATAAATAGGATTTAAAGTTTAATTTTATAATATTAATATTTAGTAATATTCATTTATATTTTTTTTTAAAAAAAAAAAATAATAAATTTAAAAATGAATAGAAATCTTGGAAATACTTACAAAGGAAAAAGTATGATTATTTTAGACAATAAAAAAAAAAAAAAAAAAAAAAAATACAATTATAAAATTGTATTATTTTTTATTATTAATAATTAAAAATTTAATAAAAAATGTTTTAAATAAATTTATTAATAAATTATTTCATTTTTTATATATACATATAATTATTAAAATTGAAATTAAATTTCAAATAAAAATTTAGTCATTAAAAAAAAGAGAAAGCTTATTGAAAAATCAAAAGTTAAAAATAGGTATTATAAAACTATACAAAATGAAGAAGATGATACACCGGATTATATTAAAGAAGTAAGAATTTATTAATCAATTTTCAATAATAAAAAATAAAATAAAATAAAAAATAAAAAAAAACATAAATAAAATTTTAAAAATTGTTAATATATAATTATTATATTAACAATAATAAATAAATAAACTATATTTTATTGATAATAATATAATAATAATAATAAAAATAAAAATAAAAATAAAAATAAAAAAAAGATTTTTGCAACAGATAAAAAGGAAGAAAAAGAAAAAAATGTTGATGAATTAACTTATAAAGATTTTGAAAGTGACGAAGATAGTAATTCTGAAGCTGAAATTGAACCGTCTGAAACAAAGGAGGAAGAAACTACAAATAAAGGAAAAAATAATAATAAAAATAAAAATAATAATAAAAATAAAAATAATAATAAAAATAAAAAGCCAAATCCATTTGCTAAAGCTATAAAAGAAAGAAATAAGGAAAGAGAAGAAAAGAGAAAGGAAAAAGAAGTAAGACTTATTTATAATTTTTTTTTATTTATTAATTTTTTCTTTTTTTTTTTTCAATTAAAATATTAAAGATATAAAAAATTAAATATTTAAAAATCTAAATTTTGTTTCATATTTTTTTTTTAAAAAAAAAAAGGAAAAGGAAAGAATAAAAGAAGAAAATCTTGAAAAGAAGAAGGAATACTATAGAAATAGAAAAAGTACTAGGCATAAACTTGCTCGTAAGAATAGTAGAGGCCAACCCATTATGAAAAATCAAGTAAGTTATTCATAGATTTGAAATATATATAATATAATAGATATATTAATATAATATAATGAATAATTTATATTTATATTTTTTAATTAAAAATATATTTTATAATTGACTTTTTATTACTATTATTATTTTTAAAAATTTTATTATTTTTATTTATTTATCTATTTAATAATTAGTTGGAATATTTATTAAGTAAACTTGAAAAATGAAATACTTTAAATATACAACTTTCACATAGTATAAGCAACATATTTAACCTTTTCAGAAGATAAAAAATTCACTATATTTCATATAATAAAATACTTTTATATATAGATAGATTGATAGAAGTATAAAAGTGATTAATTTTAAATTTATTCATAATTTTATTCCAAAAAAAAAAAAAAAAAAAAAAAAGTACTTTATTCAACATAAATTTAGTAAAATGTATCAACATTTTTCTTTTAATGCAATAATTTTATAATTTTATAATTTTATAATATTTAGTAATAATATTTAGAAATAATATTTAGAAATACTAAGATACCATATTTTGTTTATAAATAAAAATTAATAATTATATATTGTTTTAATAAAAAAATAATTTTTTTTTTTTCTTTTTAATTTTATATATCATTATTTATATATCATTTATATTTTTTTATATTTTATTATTTATTGTTATAATTATATCTTTTCATTAAAATAAAATTCAAAAAAAAGTTAATAGAATAATAATAATAGTAATAATAATAATAATAATAATAATAATAATAATAATAATAATAATAATAATAATAATAATAATAAATTTAAAAAGAAAAAGAAATAAATTGGGTAAACTAATAAATGATGAATGAATGAATGAATGAATATATGTATATATGTATATATATATATATACATATTTTTTTTTTAAAAAAAATATTTATCTATAAAACGTTGAATGAATGGTATATATTTAATATTTTTTTTTTTTTTTATTTGTTTGATATATAATTTATATAATATAAATTAATGTTTAAAATTAAATATTATTATAATTGTTGGAAAAAAAAAAAAAATAAAAAAAGGAAGAAAATAATTACAAATAATTATATAAATTAATATTTAATACTTTTTTATATTTCTATATAGTAATGTCTATTTATATTTATAATAATATATATATAGTCTATATTGTATTTTCTGTATTTTTTATCTTTTCTAATTTATTTAATTTTTTTTTATTTATTTTTTTATTTTTTTTTTTTTTATTATATTATTATTTATCTCTCTATTATTTTTGTATTGAATTATCAACATCGAACACCATGGCCGTCACTTTAATTGGACATTTTATTTTAGTAGTAGAAACTAAGGAAGGATGCTTTTGAATTAGGGTTGAATGTTCTTCCCAAGAGTTCATACCATCAAAGTTATAATCCTAATTTATATATATATATATATATTTATTTATTTATTTATTTATTTATTATTATTATTTATTATAATTATTTTTTTTTTTTTATTTTAAAATATAATATAGTATAAATTAATAATATATATATATATAAAGTTTTTACCAGTGCTCTATCTCTCTCTTCTGGAGTAATTTCATTTCCGTCAATTGTAGTAAGTTTTGGAATTCTTAAAATTAAGGTAAAACGACAACCTATTTTTTTCGTTATAGGATTTTGAGCGATAGAAATTTCGAAAAGATTTGGTAATGATAATTTCTAAATAATATTAAAATATATACAAAAAAAAAAAAAAATAAAAATAAAAATAAAAATAAAAATAAATATGAAATAATAATAATAATAATAATAATAATAATAATAATAATAATAATAATAATAATATTGAAAATTAATAGAAAATTAAAAGAATAATTCAAGGAATAATATTTATATTATTGAATTTACGATTTATAAATTAATTTTTTTAATATTTTATAAAAATATATATTGATATATAGATATATATAAGATTATTATTATTATTATAATTATTAAATTATAATATATTAATATTTTTTTTTTATAATAATTGATAATAAATAAATAAAGATAAAAAAAAAAAAAAAAATTCTTACGCCTAATTCATTCAAATCTTGAATTCTATTATTAGCAAGATTTAATCTTCTTAAACTAGTAAGAACGTTAAGACTCGATACTGATTTTAAACAGTTTTCTCTACATAAAAATAATAAAATAAAATAAAATAAAATAATAAAAATAAAAATAAAAATAAATAAAATATAATATAATAAAATAAAATAAAATAGTGAAGCAGTATAAAAGAATATAGTATTAAATAAATATATAAAAATAAAAATAAGAATGAAATTAACAAAATAAGAATAAATAAAAAAAAAATATTAGTATAAATAAGTATTTTTTTTTTTTTTTTATTCTAATTATATGAATATTTATATTTTTGTCTATTTAGTATATTTTTTATTCTTACTTTAATTGTAATTCCTTTAAATTATATAATCCATCAAAACCATCATCATCAATAGTTTTTATATGATTTTTATTGATAATTAATTCAATTAACGTTGGCATTGTATTAAATCTTTCAATCTATTTTTAATATGAATTAGAAAGTTTAATTTTAAATAATTTTGTAATAAATAAATAGATATAAAAATATTTAATAATTAATATATTATAAATAAATTTATTATTGTTGCTGTTGCTGATGTTGTAATTTATTTTATTTTTTTTTTATATATTTTTTTTTTTTTTTTTTTTTATTTTTATTTTTATTTTTTATGATTTTATATTATATAATATCATATATATATATATATATATATATATAATTTATTTTTCTTCTACCATTTTATTTTATTTTATTTTATTTTGCTTTGTTTTATTTTATCTTTTCTCTGTTATTTGATTTGATTTTTTTTTTTTTATATATTAAATATTTACCCTGGTGATTTTATTATTATTTAAAAACAACAATCTCAAAGATGGGAATTTCACAGTGGAGATATCGGGTATACGTTGAATTAAATTACCTCCAAGGTGAAGTTCTTCTAATTTAGGGAATATAATAGGTAAATTATTGGCTAAATAATTACTACTAATTAATTTTTCAATTTTATTATTGTTAAGATTTAAGTATTTAAGTCCTGAAAGTTTTTTCAAGCCTTCAATGGAGCTGATATTATTATTATCCATATTCAATATAGTTAATTGATTCATTTCAATTTTATCAAAACATTCTATATTTTTTATTTTGCAATTTCTTAAATCCAACTTGGTAATACTGGAGAACTGATCTTTACCAATATGTTGTAAGAGAATATCGGAGGTTAATAATCCTAAATAGATTTCTCTTGAATCGGAATATTCTTTTAAAGTATTGGCTACACCATCTAATACCTAAAATCATAAATTACAGTATATAAATAAAAATAAAAGAAAAAATAGAAAAAAAAAAAAAAAGATTAAAATAAAAATAATTTTATTATTATTTTTTTTTCATAATTAAAAAAAATAGATAATTATTTAAATAATGGCAATATTATTATTATTATTATTATAATATAACATAACATATAGATATATAGAGTAATTTTACCTTTAATTTTGATAAATGGAATATTATAAATAATCTATAATTTTTAATGCTACAGATTGAATTACCGGTTAAATCCAAGATAATAAACCTTTGTAATTCCTTTAAGTAGAAGATATTGGATGTTTCACTAATATAATTATTTCCTAAATCTATTGCATTTTTATATATAAGTTATGTCGATAAATATAAAAAAATAGAAAAATCAAAAAAAAAAAATTTTTTTTTTTTTTTATATCATTATGAGTATGCATTATATATATCTTAATATTAGTAATAATAATAATAATTATTATATATATAAATATATAATTACAAATCTCATATAAATATATATTAATAGAAAAAAAAAAAAAAAAAACTTACATAATTCCATTAATGAAGTTAACTTTTTCATTCCTTTTAAATTTCTTATTGAATTATTTTCTAAATTAAGTTGGGTTAATGATGGGAATTCATATTTTGGATCAAATAACATAATTTTATTAGAACTTGCATTAAGTTTTTGTAGATATTTTAATGAGGATAGGAAATCAATATATTCAATATCATTGTTATCAATGGATAATTCAATAAGTTTACTACATAATTTAAGATTACTAATATTTTTTAAATAATTATTTCTTAAACTTAACCATCGTAAATTAACAAAGTTTCTATTTTGTTAATGAAAAAAATAATAAAATAAATATATAAATGAAAGAGAAATATAATTTATTTTGTTATAAATATAAGAATATGAAAGTAGAAATCATATATATATATATATATATATATATATAAATTTGTTGTCATTAGTAATATGATCATTTATAAAATCTAAATAAAATAAAATAAAATAAAATAAAATAAAATAAAATAAAATGAAATGAAATGAAATAAAATAAAATAAAATAAAATAAAATAAAATAAAATAAAAAAATAATATATATATATATATAATTATAAATCCAAATAAAAAAAAAATTAAAAATATATATATTATTGGTTATATCTATTAATATTGATTACGAACTCAAATGAGAAATTGGATATATCAATTAAATTACAATTATCCAATTCTAATAAGGATATGTAAGGTAGAATATCATTAAATGAAAATTTAGTCATATTTCCAATAACACTGTATTCAATTAATCGAGAAGATGAATTTTCACCCCACTTCTTTCTCATAGATAATTGTTGAATTAAGAAAGGTTGTACACTGGAATTATTGATAATAATATCATTATTGATGACATTTCCTTGGAATTTATTCTTTTTATTAATTCTTAATCCATCTAAATATTCTAATTTTTGACAATGACATATCATCCATTTTTGATAATATTTTCGATTAAATATTGGATTAAATCTAAAATCAACAATAATTAAACTTGGAGTACTGTTTATTTTATTTTATTTTATTTTATTTTTTTTTAAAAAAAATATATATATATATTAATAAGAATAATAATTTAAAAAAATTAATTAATTAATTTACTAATTATTTATAATCAATTATAATATTTATTATATTTTGATATTAAATAGTTATTTTTTTTTCAATATTTTTATTGTTATTTTTATTTTTATTTTTATTTTTATTTTTATTTTCATTTTTTTATTTTTTTTTATTTATAAGTCTATATATGTGATTACATATAACTAAAATTAAAAATAATTTTATTAATAATTATACATACTGTTCTTCCCAGTCAAATGTTGTAACATCTGTTATCATATTGGAAAGCATTTCTAATTGAATTAACTTCTTCATACCTTTCAAGAAATCTAATTTTTTTATTTCATTAAATGATAAATCTAAAAATTCTAAATTTTTTATTGATTCTATTCCTGCTATCGATTTTAATTTATTGTTACATAAAATTAACTTTTTTATTCCAATGAAGGGTGAAAAATCCTCTATCTTTTTTATATATGATCCTGTTAAATTAATTGTCTTTGTACTTTCAATAACACCTGCTGGAATCTTATATTTATATAATAAAAGTAATATTTATTTATTTATTTATTTATTAATATATATATAATATTTATAATATGTTAATAAATAATCTGTAATTTAATATTAAATAGATATGAAATGAAATTTAAATATGTAAAAAAAAAAAAAAAAAAAAAAAAAAAAAAAAAAACTATTATTTATATATTTATTTTATTATAGTAATAGTAAATACTATTAATATACATTTAAATTTGAGGCATTAATGGAACTAATCTTTTTAACAACACTTGACTCTGGTTCATCATTTAATATAGGAACAATATATTTCTTTATGGGTTCCTTCATCTAATATTATTTATAAATTATAAATTATAAATAATATAATATAATTTTTATAAAAAAAAATAATAACAACAACAATAATAATAATAATAAATAATAAAGAATAAAGAATAAAGAATATAAAAATAATAATGATAAATAATATTCATTAATATTTTTATTCAACTATATTAATATCTAAAATTAAAGGAGTAAAAATTATTTCCGTTAATATTTTTAAAATTATATATACCTCCTTCTCTAAAATTGTTTCAATATATGGACGAATAGCATAAGACATATTTAAATTTGATAATTGATTTGAATTTGATACTTCTACAATATATTGTTCAATTGGAGGTCTTTTCTTACTGATATCTTCATCAATATAGTATTCAACTAAATATTCTGGACGAACCGCTTCACCAATAACTTCATTATCATCAGATACATCATCTTTGCATTCTCGACGTTTTATATTTGAGGAATTACGAACCATTTGTTTAGTATATACTCTAGCTATAATTGTATAATGATAACTTCCCTTTTCAAAAATTGGTGCCTTTGGAGTTTTATGAGTTATTGTATTGCCATTAATTGTCCATTTATAATTACTATTAATAAATCCATTTTCAATAATAGAAAATATCTCTGATTCAGCACTGTTATACTTTCTATTAACAGCAGTAAACATAACATAAAGTGGTTTTTCTTTTTTAAGTTTTGGATAATTCTTAACAAAACTCTAACATTAATGTAAATAAAATACGATAAAAAAAATAAAATATAACATAATATAAAATAAAATAATATAATATAATAATATGTTATTTTAAAAATATTTAATATGAATATATTTGATATATTATAATTTTATATATAAAAGTAAATATAAAATCAAAAAAGAATAGTATATTAATAATTTTATAATTAAGCATAATATTAAATTTAATAAAAAATATTAAATATTAAATATTATATAAAAAATATTTAAATATATAAATTGTTATTGTTATTATTATTATTATTATTATATTTATTATTTCTTTACATCAAAGATTCTATAAATGTGACGATTATAAATTAATGATATACGATTTATTTTAATATTTTCGCATTTTATATTATTATTACTAGAAAGAATTTCAGAAAGTAGGAATTTTGAACCAAAATTATACCAATCACTTCCAATTATTGTTTTTTCAAGTCGAATATTTCCACCTGTTTCCAATTCTAATTGTAATTTTCTTATATGTAGGTTTATTTATTTATTTGTTTATTTATTTATTTATTTATATATTTATTTATTTATATATTTTATTTTTTTTTATTTTTTTTTTTTTTAAAATAAATTAAATAATTGAATTATGTATTTTAATTATAAAATTGTTTTATTATTAACAATAAAGAAAGTATATTATATTATTTAATAATTTTTTTTTCAATTTTCATTTGTATGAATTATTATAAAAAATGAATTATTAATGATACCTAATTTCAATATCACTTTGATACTCAATATGAGTTCTCGTTTTAATAATACTATTTTGAATTTGATTAATTGAATTCCAATTCATTTGAATACTCTTCATTAAATCTGTTATGGTTTTACTAATATTATTTTCCATCAACTAATACATATATATATATATTATATTTATTTATATATATAAAAGTATTTTAGATATAGAGAAATTGCAATGTAATATTAATTGTTATTATTATTATATATAATGTAAAAAGAAAAATATTATTTAATATATTCAAATAAATATAAAAAATTAGCAAATAATAATAATAATAATAATAATAATAATAATAATAATTTTAATAACATACTTTATTATATTCATTAATGTTATTTTCATGCTCATATAATAATCGTTGTAAAGTACGTATTCTAATATATGATTTTTTTATTTCATCTTCTAAAATACAGGTCCTTTGTAAATAGGTAGCTTTCAAAAATCTTACTAAGAAATTTTGATTTCTATGTATGGCTTGAATTTGTGTATTATAATACCTTTATCATTATTATTAATAATTATTATTTATTATTATTTATTATTTATTATTATTATTATTATTATTTATAATTATTTTAAATATAAAATAAAAGTATATATATTATTCTATATATTATGATTAAATTATAAATTTTTTTATAAAAAAAAAAAAAAAAAAAAAATAAGCTCCTAAAGTATAATTTACATTCTTTTTTTAATAATAGTGGAAGCTACTATTTTTCTCGATTCATCTGTAATCTCAATATCATCTAATTGCTTAATGTATGTCATATGGAATATAATATAGGTTTGATAATTTAAAAGTTCACATAATGGATTATTTTCAAAAAGTTGACTTTGTAATATTAAAGTTTCTAATTTTAATAATCGAGTTAAATTTAAAACATCATTAAAAGAGGATAATTGATTTCCTGCAATAGATAGTATCTATATATATATATATATATATAAATACATATAAATTTAGATATGTTTTGAATTAAATATAATTTCTCATACAAATTTTAAATAAATATTATTATTTAAATTATAAATTTTGTAGTTCTTCTACTATAATTATAATAATTAATATATAAATAATAATAACAATTTTAAATGTTAATAAATTACCTTCAAATTTGTATTTTCAGCAAGTGAATTTTTAATATATTTAATTTTATTTCCTGATATATTTAAATCTTCTAATTGTTTCAAATGTGAAATGTTTTCTATTTTTTCAATTTCTTTTTAAAAAATATATCATAGTTTTCATATTAAATAATATAAATAATATATGTAATAATATATATCATTTCATTAAAAAAAAAAAAAAAAAAAAAAAAAAATTAATTAAAAGAGATCAATAATATATGATATATACATAGTATCATATGTATTTTTTATATATTATTTTTTATTTTCATTTTTATTATTATCCTATTATTATCTTTTATATATATATATATATTCATATAATATATACCATTACTAAATAACCATAGTTTTTTAATATGAATATTGTTACATAAACCTTCAATTTTTTTAATTTTATTTGCATATCTTTAAATAAACATATCCATATTTAATTCATAAATTATAAATATTTTAAAAAAAAAAAAAAAAAAAAAAAAAAAAACATATATATATAATATTAATATCAATAGATGCAATTTTAATATTGATGTAGATATAATATTAGAATTTGAATGATTATAATTATTATATCATTTTATTATAGTAACTGCTTTATTAAATTTAATAATAATAATAATAATAATAATAATAATAATAATAATAATGATGATGATGATGATGATGATAGTTTAAATTCCTTACAAATATAATTCTTCCAATTTATTGCATACATCTAATCCTTTAATTTTTGTAATTTTAGTTTCACATATCCATAATTTTTCTAGTGCATATGCTTTTTCCAATCCTTCAATTTCTTCTATATCTTGTGCAATAATACATAATGATACTAAATTTGTAAATTTATTTAAACATAACATTTTTGGTAAATTATAATGGCACATTTCAATATATTCTACTTCAAAAGGATTATCATCATTTTGAAGTTCATTATGTTTAATCTTAAAATATATATATATATATTTATATTTATTTTTTAAATAATTAATTATTAATTATTTTTAGAGTTATTATTGATTTATTATCCATATAATTTGGTTGTTTGATATCAAATTATTATCCCCGTCAATTCAATAGGCAATAGGTTTAAGAGATTTAATAGATTAATGACAAAAAAATTATAATAAAAATTTATATTTGTGATATTTATAATACCATTCAAATTAATGATATAATTATAATATTTGAAAATAAAAATAATAAAATCAAATAGAAAAAAAAAAAAAAAAAAAAAAAAACTTTTTTTTTTTTTTTATTATAACAATATATATATATTTACAACAGCATCAACATCTTTATCATCAAACAACGAGAATGTCGTTGGCTTATTTTTAATATCTCCTTTATTTGAATACATCAATTATCTCTATAAAAAACTTTTATTAATTCTTATAATAATACTAAAAAAATATTTTTTTATTTTTTTAATTTTCTTTTTTTTTTTATAAATATATTTTGAAAAAATATTAAATTTTAATATTCTTCTATTAACATACTATTAATTTTATAAATGATTTATAATTATAAAAAGAAAAAATTAGTATATTAATATAATTTTAACTTTTTTAATTTTGATTTTTTTTTTTTTTTTTTTTTTTTTTTTTTTTTTTTTTTTTTTTTTTTTTTTTTTTTTTTTTTTTTTTTTTTTTTTTTTTCTTGTTATAAAAAAATAAAAAAATAAAAAAAAATGAAATATCCAATATTCTAAAAGTATATTATTTTTATTTAGCAATTTCAGATTATTTAAAAGATAGAGTTAAAATAATATATAAATAATAATAATATTTAAACTTTCAATAATATTTAATTGTTTTATTTATTCAAAACGAAAAAAAAAAAAAAAAAAAAAAAAAAAAAAAAAAAAAAGATAATAAATATAAATAAAATATAATTAAAATAAAATAAAAATATATAGATTCATCATAAGTAGAAAAAAATATACATATATAAACTTTTTTAAACCAATAATATATAATTACTTTAATATTAATAATATTTTAATATAATAAACTTTTTTAGGCATTTTCGAAACCTTTATAAAAAAAAAAAAAAAAAATCACTTAAAAGCTTGTGGATAATTATTTTCTTTTTTTTTTTTTATCCATTTTTTAAAAATTATATTAATTACAACACATATTCAGAAAAAAAAAATTTGAATAATTTTTTTTTTACTTAATATTATATTTTAAAATTATTTTTGTTTTTTTTTTTTAAAAAAAAAAAAAAAAAAAAAATCATCTTAAAAAATCTTATTTATAAATTTTACCTATAGTTTCGGAGTTTAAAATAAATGTTTTTTAAATAATTATAATTACATGAAAATAAATATATATTTTATAAAATAATACATATTTATAAGAATTTGATTTTAGGTTGAGCCATATAAAATAAATATAAATCATATTATTTATTATTTTCATTTTTTGTTAATTATAATAATTTTTATTATTATTATTTGTTGATATTATTATTATTATTATTATTATTATTACTATTATTATTATTATTATTATTATTATTATTATTATTATTATTATTATTAATGTTATTATTATTACTACTACTATCTATTATCTATTATTATTATTCATTTTTATTATTATTATTATTATTTATTTTTATTATTATTATTATTATTTATTATTATTACTATTTATTATTTATTTATTATTACAATATAATTATTATTTA
>JACVTC010000132.1:470000-472500 GCA_016946835.1 Neocallimastix lanati (nom. inval.)
AAAAAAAAAAAAAAAGTTAAATATTATTAAAGTTAAAAGAAATTATAATTAGTTAAATTTTATAATTATAATAATTATATATAATAGCTAAGTAAATATTAACATCAACAAAGGGATAAATAAATAATGTTAATATATAATTTTCGGCCTATATCACTGAAGAAACGAATTTCGAAATTTCGTGTTCTTATAAATAATGTATTATTTTATATTACATTATTTCAATCAATACAATTAGTATATTCGAAAAATTCATATCGTGTAGACCACCATTTAGATGTTTTAGGTGAAACAGAATGGGAAACTATACCAATAAAATTAAATGGAAAATCAAAATTAGACTTTTTTTATTCCAATATAAAATCAATATATAACAAATCAATTAAAAATCCATATAATAAATTCATGTCAGCAGGTCCTCATGAATATGAAACAGCAGACACAATTAATAAATCAGAACTTAAAAATGAAGAAGAAAATTCTCTTAAAGGAAATGCAGCTTTCCAAATAGATTTTAATTGTAAAATAAAAGATTTAAAAATTTGTAAAAAAGCAGAAGCAAATTTTAGTAAAGCTGGTAAAATATTAATAATAATATTAATAAATATAGAAAAAAATAAATATTAATATTAAATAAAATAAATATTATTAGTTATTACTAGTTAAAATATAATAAAAAATAAATAAATAAATAAAAGAAAATGAAATAAAGGAAAATATGAAATTTATAAATTTATTTTATTTTATAATTTATAATTATGTATATATATATAATTTTTTTATTATAATAATTTTATATTAAATAATTAGCTAATGCTATATCAGAAGTTTTAGTAATCTATTCTGGACCAATTTTAATTAATGCGACTTTAATATCATTTTGTGAACTAGCACACCCAGATGGTTCAGCGTGTAATGCTGATGATCCAACAAGAAGTAAGTACATTAATAAAATATAAACGTATTAAAATATTTATTATAAATAAATAATATACAAAAAAAAAAAAATAATAATAATAAAATGTTAATATTTTATTATTTTTAATAATATTATTTCTTATTTATATGAAATTACTTATTTATATATATATGAATTAACTAATATTCTTTGAAATTATTAAATATAATAATAATATTAATATTAATATTAATAGGAAAATTGGGACAAGCTTATCCATATTCTTCTTATCCAGCTAAAGCTGTTGATCCAGAAGATGGAGATACAGATGCTTATTTATACCCACAAGCTTTATTAAGACAATTGAATATTGTTTCAGATTTACCAGATTTTCAAAGTTATGATATTACAGCAGAGTTCAATGCTGATGTTAACTGGTATTTTGAAGAAGATGAAGATGATCGTATAGATGATGATCAACACGACTTCTTCTATGTTGCTACTCATGAATTAATTCATGGATTAGGTTTTATTTCATCGTGGAGAACTCTTTTAGATATGCAATTTGAATATTTAACCCCTAGAGCCAAAGTAGGTGTCGCAAGAGGAGAAGATATTATTATGGGTTGGTATCAAATGCAAATATTTGATAAATATATTCAATTAAATAAAACGGGATCTTATTTAAAGGATATGGGTAAAAAAATTATGTCTTATGAAAATACTGGTGAAATGATAAAGCAGGATCCATGGCTTGAAGGGTTTCACTTGAGTGAATCTGGACAAGTTGCGCAAGAAGTTTATGACTTAGCTACTTCTGGAAAGGTAAACTTAAAATAATAATAATAATAATAATAAATGAAAATTATGTAATAATAAAAATTTTATACATTTACCATAAAAAAAAAAATATAAATTAAAATTTTAAAAAAACTTAAAAAAAAAAAAAAAATATAAATTAAAATTTTAAAAAAATATTTAAAAAAAAAAAAAAATATATATATATATATATATACTAATTTTTTTTTTTTTTGTTTCCATATTGTATATAAATTTAAAATATGATAGAATGTTTTTTCAATAAAGTCTTTAGATAATGATTTAATTACTTATTTACAAACAATTAAAAGTAAATTTGTTGCAGGCACTTGTATGGGACATATAGATAATGATGAATATACTAATAAACCTGATTTTCTTTTAAGACCCTACGTTCCAAAAGGTGAGGATGTCGATGATCTTATAGAGAAAGGTTCCTTCTCCTATTTAAGTAAGGAAGAAAAGAAGCATAAAGATTTATGGAATAAAACAGCATTTGGACCTCATTTATTATCTATACTTGAAACCATTGGATGGCCAACAAAATATCATCCAGAAAGAAGAGTAGTAGAGGTTTTAAATGGAGGACCTTCTCGATTTACGAACACAACATGGAATGTTATTATCATCCTTTTTGTTAATCTTTATTTGATACTATTCTAATCTTTTTAAAATATATTTTTTTTTCTTTTTTTTTTTTTCATTTTTAATTTTTAATTTCATTTTCATTTACATCTTCATTTTCATTTTTATTTTTATTTTTTTTTAAACCTTTTTTTTTTT
>JACVTC010000132.1:475000-505000 GCA_016946835.1 Neocallimastix lanati (nom. inval.)
ACAAATAATAATAATAAATAAGTCTTTTCAAAAAAATCTTTACAAAAAAAAAAAAAAAAAAAAAAAAAAAAAAAGAAACTTTTACATATATATATTAATAATATATATATCATTATTTCTACCAAAATAAAATAAAATAAAAAATGTGGCCATTTAAACCAGCTGAAACCATTTTACTTAAAAAAATGGATGCTAATCCATTCTATCCATATATATTAAGAAATGATGGTAATTTTTTTTTTTTTTTTTATTTCATGTTATTTTTATCATTATTATTATATTATATATATATACTATAATATATTATATTATATCATTAATTAATTATTATATTTACAGTAAAAATATATTACATTTTTCCTTTAATATTATTATTTATATTATTATTGCAATTGTTACTATTATTCTTTTTATCCTACTATGATATATAAAATATAATTATATATATGTATATATTTACATAATAAACCAAAAAAAAAAAAAAAAAAAAAAAAAAAAATAAAAAAAAATAAAATAAAATAAAATAAACGAAATAAATAAATAAAAAGACTTGGTAATAAATGAAAGAAACAAGTATTATTGGCTCTCTTTACTTATGCTAATTATATTTTTAGCTGGAAGTTTAATAATAGGTTTTGCATATGGTTTTTTAAATGTATGCCTTTTTTTTTTTTTTTATTATTATTATAATATATATATATATATAAGCATTAATATTAGTTTTTAATATTTTTTAACAACTTTATAATAATTAAAAATTATGAATGAATATATGTATTCCAATTTTTACGAAATAATAAAATAATAATATTAATAAAGAAAAAAAAAAAAAAAATCAAATATATCAATAATTAAATCATGAATAGTATTACTAATTTCAAATATATTTCATATTTTCATATATATTTATATAACTATTTTTTAAATAATTAATATACATACACATACACATACACAAACACCCAAACATATATATATATATTTATACAATTAAATAATGAAATAATTCTCTTACTAATAATAATAATAATAATAATAATAATAATAATATGATAATAAAGCTCTGGTTTTTAATTTTTGCACTATGTTTTGTGGCTTCTTTTATTTTTTACCTTTCTAAAGTAGGCGTGAACGTCTATCGTTTAATTGCAGATGATGAAATGTATGTATTTATTAAATTTGGAATATTGGGAAAAAAAGTTACCGTCAGTGATATCTATAACATCTATATAAGAGTTAAAAAAATTGGTAAAAATGAATTTAAAGAATAAATTTTAAACTATAAAATAAATACATATATATATCTATAGATACATATTTATATATATATAATAATGAATATAAAAAATAAATATAACTAATTGAAATATTTTTTTCTTATTCTTTTCTTTTTCTTTTTTTTAAAAATTTTATTTTGTTTTTTATCTTTTTTCCTTCATCAAAAAAAAAAAATATATATATATATATATATATTCTTCAAACTATATATGTATATATAACTTCTACTAAAAAAAAAAATGATGATGATAATAACGAAAATTATAATAATAATAATGATAATAATATTAATAATGATAATGATGATAATGATAATAATATTAATAATGATAATGATGATAATGATGATAATGATAATAACAATAATAATGATAATAATGATGATAAAAAAAAAAAAAAATATTAGATCGTTGGGGAACAAGAAAGTATTTTTTAATATTAGGAGGTTATAAAATGAATCCATTATCAATTTCAGGAAAAACCAAAAACATTGATGAATTAAGAAGATTAGGAGTAATGATTGCTGAAAATCTAAATATCAATTTCTTTGACTATCCCAACTGTTCACCTCATCGTATGTTTATTAAATATATACATATATAAAAATAAAAAAATAATAATAAATAATAAATAATAAATAATAATAATAAAATTTATAATAATAAAAAAAAAAAAAAAAAAAAAAAGTTATATATATATATATATATAATTTTGCAAATTAATGATTATTGACTAATCTTTTTTTAAAAAAAAATAATAATAATAATATTATTATTATTATTATTATTATATTTTAATATTTAAAAACATATTATATATATATATATATATTCTATATTATATATTAATTTTCATCTATCTTATTTATATATATATATAATATTCTAATATTATTATTAATAATATTATTGTAATATTATTGTGTTAAACTATTTTTAATGATAAAAAAAAAAAATTAGATGCCATCATTCATTATCCTCCAGATTATGACTATGATGTTGTATTATAAGTTTAAAAAATACCATAATACTTAATAATTTAGAAAAAAAAAAAAATAATAATAATAAATAAATAAATATATAAATATATAAATATATAAATAAAAAAGCAATAAATTAAAAATAAAAAAATAAAATAAAATAAAATAAAAATAATTAATTAAATAATAATAATAATAATAATAATAATAATAATAATAATAATAATATTAATATTAATATTTATTATAATTAAGAATTCAGAAAAATAAAATATAAACTAATAAAAATAATAATAATAGTAATAAAATAATTGTTATAATTAATAATATATTTGTAATAAATTAAAAAATCAATATTTATAATAAAAAATAAATAAAACTAAAAAATAAAATAAAATAAAATCATATAGACTAGAAATGAGATAAAACCAAAACCATATTTATCAATTTAAAAATACAATGTAATAATTATTATTATTATTATTATTATATCCATTATATTCTATTTTTATTGTTAGTTTTGTATTAGAAAATTAAAAAACAAACTTTAAAAAAAAAATAATAATAAAATAATAATAATAATAATAATAATAATAATAATAATAATAATAAAATTTACAATATATAATATTATATCATGCAATAACTTCTTAAAAAAAAAAAAAAAAAAAAAAAAAAAAAAAAAAAAAAAAAAAAAAAAAAGATAGATAGATCCATATATTTATATACATTTTTCTGAGCTATTATCATTGAAATGAAAATATTTTTTATTTTATCTTTTTTGTTTATAAATAAATTTGCATTTTATTATTTATTTTAAAAGAAAAAAAAAAAAAAATTAAAAAATTTAAAATAAATTTAAAATAAAAGAATGAAAAATAAAGGTATTAAATAAAAAAAATATATATAAAAATGTTGTTAAATAGATTAAGATATATATATAAAATTAAATTTATAAAAACGTGTAATAAAAAAAAAAATAAAAAAAATTATTGTAATAATTTATTGTCGTTAAATTATATTATTCGTATTTAATATGAAATAATAATATTTAAATAAATATATATAAATAATTTTTTGGTTTAATATATAATAACTATTTTTTTTTTTTTTTTTTTTTTTTTTTTTTTTTTTTGATTAAAAATATATATAAATATTTGCTGTTATCATTATTATTATTATTTATTTATTATATTTATTATATTCAATCTAAAATATAATAGGAAAAAAAAAAAAAAAAATCTTTTTTTTTCTCATTTTATTTTTTCTCTTAATAATTAAAATAATAATGGAATAAAACTAATTTTTCCATTTTCCCAACAAACAGATAATAAAGCACCACGTTGAAATTCATACGCAAAAGACATTAATCTTGGCATTGGAACATAACCTTCATCATTGGTTTCATTATCATTATAAGGTGAACGTGGTGGTTGTGGTTTTGGGGTACCTGGATGCCAATTTGGACCACGAATAAAACCACTATATATAATAGAAAAAATTAATAGATCATATATAATATATAATAATATTAAATATATTAATGATATAAATGGTTATTAATAATTAAATAAATAAATAGAAAAAAAGGAAAATATAAATAATAATAATAATAATAATAATAATAATAATAATAATAAAATTAAACAAAATATTTTCTTTTTTGAAAAAAAAAAAAAAAAAAAAAAAAAAAAAAATTAAATTAAATAAATAAACTTACATTGGTTGATAACGTAAATATGGTTTTCTTAAAATTGAAAATAATCCTAAAAGTTCACAGCCAGGATTTTCTCTTTCTTCAAAATTTACAATTAATCTTTGACCAGTGGGATCTATACATAATTTTCTAATTGGACCACCAATACTTTAAAAAAATACAATAATAAATTATAAATAATAATAATAATAATAATAATAATAATAATAATAATAATAAAATGTTAAGTAAATAGAATTAATTAAAAATTAAATCAAATAAAAATAATATATTTACTTTTTTAAAAGTATTAATAATTACATATTTTGAACTTACCATATTTTCTTTCCACTAGCCGTTTCAGCTTCAGTCATACCTAAATTTTCTTGTACTAAAATTGTGTAGTCTATAAAGTAATAATAATAACAATAATAAATGAATAGAATTAATATTAAATATAGTCAAATAAAAAGTTTTATATCCACTTAGATATTAAAAAATACTCCATATATACATATCAAAAGTATTTATAATAATTATAATAATTACCAAGTTTTGGAGGAGACCATAACATTTGAATACCTGATATTTCATCACTATCTTTTACTGAAAATATTAATGTACGATTATCTGGATACCAACAAGCGGTCTATGTATAATGTATTGTAAATAAAGAGTATATAAAAATACAACAATAAAAATATTTATTTATTATTATTACTATTAAATTAAATAAAATAATAAAATAAAATAAAATAAATAATAGTAATAATAATAATAATAATAATTATCATAAATAAATATCATTATCATTAAATAATATATCCAATATATACATACAAAGCAGTTATTCTTTAATGGAATAGTACGGCAAGTCCAAGTTCTTGTTTCCCATATTCTTAATACACAATCACTAATTAAATTATTATATAAAAAATATAAATAAAATTATAAATAAAATATAAATTTATTATTAACTATCTATTTTATATATTTAATATATATATATATATTTTTGTTTAATATTTTATATATTAATATATATATATTGTTTTGTTTTGTTTAATATTTTATATATATACATATATATTGTTTTGTTTTGTTTTGTTTTGTTTAATATTTTATAATTAATAGATAGAGATAGATAGAGATAGAGAGATAGATTTAAATCATTATTTTATTCTGAACTTACGTGCAAGATTGACATAAATAAGAACCATCATTACTCCAAATTAAAAGTATAGTTCCTTTACCACCAGCACCTGATAATGAAACTGGTGTTTTTGCTGCAACATCCCACACTATTATTGTATTGGAAACGGCTGAACCAACAGCTAAAAGAAGACCATCAGGTGACCATGATAATGAAGAAATATGAGAAAAACCTGGGTATTTTAAAACTTGTAACATTGCTGATCCTACCTTCAAAACATCACTTTTCATAGATGAAAATGGATTTTGAGTAAGAGAATCATAACTTGTAGATTCATTTGTATTTTCAAATGGAACTTTCCAAAGACAAACACCAGTACTTTTATTATCATTGTTGTTATTTTTGTTATTGTTTATTTTTTATTTTATTATTAATTATTAATATGCATATATGTATAATTATTAATATTATTATTTTTTTATTTTTTTTTTTTTTTTTTTTAATTATTCTATATTATTATTATTATTATTATAAATATTTATTTATTATTTATTATTATAAGTAATTTATTTTGAAAATAATAATTACCTTGTACCAACAGCTAAACAAATAGAAGACATTGGTCTCCATTCAAGACATGTTATATCTTTTTGTTCTTGATGAAATAAGCCTCTTGGGGATTGAGGAAACCATGCTTTATTTATTATATAAAAATAATGATAATAATAAATAAAAATTTCATTATTTTATATATTAATATATTACATCTTGTTACATATAACAGCAGAGTATTTTTTTTTTTTTTTTTTTTTTTTTTTTTTTTTTTTTTTTTTGTAAATTTATTATATATATTAAAATATCTATAATTTAAGAAAAAAAAAAAAATTACTTTCTGAATATAAATCATATAAATAGACAACATCTTGTCTATGAGCTATAGCAAATACTTGTTGATATCTATGCCAAGCAAAAGCTTTTATTGGTTGAAGATTATTTTCATATTGAAGTTTTCTTAAATATCTTTCAGACTAAAACAAAATAATATTTAAATAGATAAGCAAATTAAATTTAAATTTATAATAAATTATTTTTTATTAATAATAATTTTTAAATTAAAATTAAAAATCAAACAAACTAACAAAAAAAAAAAAAAATACCTGTCCAAATATTGCATTTAATGGATTAAATATTATCCTATTTATAGTGTCATAACCTTTTTTCAAAAATATTTTAGTTTGTTCATATGGTATATTTTCTTTACATTCATTTTCATCACTTTTTTTTTTTTTTTTTATTTAATATATTTATTTATTTTGTTATGATATTTTATAAATAATTTTTATTAATACAATGTTAATATATGTATGAATTCCATTATTAATAATGAAGAATCTATATCTTTATAACAATAATTACGGATGTATTAAACATGAGTTGGATGACTTTTTAATATTATTTATTTCATATGGTACTATAATATGTGGAAAATCAATGCCCTATTTTTTATTGGTTATATATTTTTAAAAGATTTTAAAAAGGTTATAAAATAAGAATAAAATAATTTTTCATTCTATTTCGTTTAATATGAAATTTTATTAATAATATGATATAGATATAACTTTTATAAAATTTACTTGATTTCTATAATATTTTGATATATTCTGATCATTTTTTCCCTTTAATTGAACTTTTTAATATTAAATATTAAAATATTATTAATTTATAATCATATAATATTATATATATATTGTTATTACTAAAATTTCATTATATATTTTATTTTATTTCATCATTATAATATATTTACTTAATTCATTATCAAGTTCACATAAAGTTACTTGGTCTACTTCAGGTAGAACTATATGTTGGTCTTTTAATAATAAAATAATAATAAAAATAAAATTTAATATGTAATATTTATTTTATCAATTTCAATAAGCTCATATTTAAATTTCTTAATATAAATATATATTATTCTCTCTTTAATAATCATGTAATAAATCCAATTGTATATTATATATATCAAATTATATTATTATTTAACTTTAATAAAATTATATTACTATATAAAATTCATTTTATATTAAATGATTTAATAAAAGTTATCAAAATTCAAATGAGAAATTTATTATTCATTTTTTAAAAGTCATAACTATTACTTCAAAAATAAAAATAATTTTTTAAAGTAAAATTATTAAAATATGTCATTTTATTATTAAACTACATTAAAATTTCAACTTAAATTTACTGAAATTATAATATTATAATTATTACATCATATAATTATTACAAGTAATAATTATTATTTATAATTTAAAAGATTGTGTTTTGATGTATAATTAATGATTATATATATATATATATATATATATTTTTTTTTTTTTTTTTTTGATAATTTGTAATCCATTAATATATTTTACTTTTACTTTTATTTATCTTTATTCATGATTAATAATTTTATTACATCTTTCTTTATCGCTTTTAAAACTTCTCTGCAAATATATATAATTTGTCCAATTAATAATTGATAAATCAAATTTCATGATGATTAAATGTATTATTTTTTGTCATTATAAACATAATATTGTGTTAATGAAACTTTTTAATTAAAGCAATGTCCTGAATATAAAATCCTTGATTCTCATTTTTATAACTTGCTTATTTATTTTTATTATAAAAAATTAATAATATCGATACTACATAAAATGATTTAACCATAAATTTTAAAATAAAATAAAATAAAATAAAATAAAAAATAAGGTATTTAATTTTAATATTTAAATACATATAAACACATTCGTTGTTACAATATGTTCAATAATTCCATTCTTTTATACTCTTAATAATGAATACATAGATATATACTATGATATTATATAAAAATTACAAAAAAAAAAAATTAAATTTAAAAATAACTTTGTTCTTTAAGATTATTACCAATTAATTTCATCTTTTTTTATTATATAATATTTTAAGTAATAAGAAAATATATAAAAAAAAAATATTTTATATAATAAAAAATTAATAAAAAAAAATCAAACTTGTACTAAATAAAATTTTTTATTATTATATATAAATTAGTAAAAAAAAACACATGGATTAGATTATAGCTATTAATCTTTATACATATATATAATATATATTTATTTGAATTTTTTTTCTAATTTATTTTAATTTATTATAATCTGTTTATGACCTTGTTATTTTATTTATTATTATTAAATATTTAGTATATAAAACCAAAAAAAAAGAAAAGTTAAATTAATGATTAAATGATAATTAATAGTTGAAATAAATTTAATTGGTATATTCGAACTATTAAGTAAATCCAAACCATTAGTTCATCAAATAATTATCTATTAATATACTTTGACCAAATATAAAAATTTTAAAAAATTAAAAAAAAAAAAAATCCAAAAAATAATAAAATAAAATAAAAATAAAAATATAATATTAATTTTCAAGGATATCAGTTAATTGATTCATATACTACTCATAACAATATTGTTTATAAATAAATAAATAAATAATATATAATTATATTAAATAAGTGTTGTTAAATAACAAGTGTGAAAACTTTTATTACTATTAATCATTACATATAGTACTATGTTGGAAACTTTTGACCTGTAATTTATTAATTATTATTATTATTATTATTATTATTCATTTATTTAATTAATCATTTTATTTTTTTAAAAAGTTTTATTATATATTATTTATTATTAATTATTTATTATTATTATTATTATTATTCATTTATTTCATTAATTATTTTATTTTAAAAAGTTTTATTATTAATTATTAATTATTTATTATATATAATATATTATTTATTATTTATTATTTATTATTTATTATTAATTATTTTATTATTTAATTATTATTTATTATTTAATTATTTATTATTTATTATTTATTATTTATTATTTAATTATTTATTATTAATTATTTATTATTAATTATTTATTATTATTATTATTATTCATTTATTTCATTAATCATTTTATTTTTTTAAAAAGTTTTATTATTTATTATTTATTATTAATTATTTATTATTATTATTATTATTCATTTATTTCATTAATCATTTTATTTTTTTAAAAAGTTTTATTATTTATTATTTATTATTAATTATTTATTATTATTATTATTCATTTATTTCATTAATCATTTTATTTTAAAAAGTTTTATTATTAATTATTAATTATTTATTATTTATTATTTATTATTTATTATTAATTATTTTATTATTTAATTATTATTTATTATTTAATTATTTATTATTTATTATTTATTATTCAATTATTTATTATTTATTATTAATTATTTATTATTTATTATTCAATTATTTATTATTTATTATTTATTAATAAATACTCTTTTTTATTATTTATTATTAATTATTTATTAATTATTATTTATTATTAATTATTATCTAATATTTATTATTTTTTCTTATGTATCTATTTTAATAATTTATATCAAAATAATATTAAAGAATAAATCTCATCCAATTTTTATAAACCAAAACAAGAAGAAATAATTTTGAATTTTTAAAGTTTTATTAATATTTTTATATTTATGGATAAATATAAATAAATTAAATTATTAATCCAGAAAATAAACTATTTTTATTTATTATTTTTAATATTTTACTGTTTATTTTATTATCATTTTTAATTATTAATTATTTTTATTATCATCATAATAATTTCAGTTATTATTATTTTTTCATTGTATTTTATAGCATTTACTGTATAATTTATATCAATACTTTATTCAATTTTATTTTAATTATATAATTACACATAATTATACTAAACTAATTAATAGTATAAATTATACAAAATAAATTGTAAATTTATTTAATGTATTCTTACAATAGGTAATAAAGCATAAAATCGATTTCATTTTTGTTACCATTAATATTAATGGTAATAAGGATATAAATGAACATACAGTAACTGATATAAATTACCGTTTATTTAAATATATTTATATTGACAGAATAAATAACATATGTATAAATCCTTTTTCAGTAATTTAAAAAAATATAATTTTAATTAAATACTATTTAGAAAATAAATAATTATTAAAAAAAAATTATATTTTTATATTTTTAATTTAATTGTAAAAATTATGAAGGATGTAAATATCTCGATATGGGTAAATTATTATATCTAAGTAAAAAAACATATCTCTTCATTTTTATTTTATTATTTGCACTATATTTTATTAAACACAATACATATTAAAATTAAATTTAAATTTATATTAAAAATACATATTAAAATTTAACAAGTTAATCATATATTAAAAATCAACTAAAGGAGAAAAAAAAACAACTTTTGGTAAATTTTTATTTTAAGACTTTCTTCATTTAATTATTTTATAAAAGAATTCAATAACTATAAATTAAAAAGATTCTATCTTTTTATATATTGATAAATATTTTTTTTTTTCGTTTTTTTTTTTTTTTTTTTTTATTTTTTTTTTAATTTTTTATTTTGTCCCAATATTTTAATTAAATTAAAATTTTTTTTTAATTAAAAGACCATGAAGATAAACTATAATTATAATTATAATTATAATAATTATAATAATTATATATTAATTATTAATAATGAAATTTATATTTTTTATTATTTTAATTTTAGATTAAAAAAACAAATTGATCAATATATAAATAAAAAAGACCATAATTGATTGGATGATTTCAAAATATCATTATTTAATTATTATTAGTATTAATTAAATAATTAAAAAAAATTGATAAATGAATAAAATATATGACATATATATTATATATTATATATTATATATGATAAATATATATATTAGTATTAATTTAGTTATAAAATAAAATATTTGTAAATTATTTTTAAAGAAATACTTTTTTAATTATATAATTTCATTTTTTAAAGTAAACTTTTTAAATTTAAGAAATTTTTCTTTATGTAATATGTATAATATTTAATTATAAATATTATATTATTTAAAATATAGAATATTATTATGATAAAAATAATGATTTATTCTTTCATATGATTTATTCTTTCATATACTTTTGATATGAATAAAAAAATATAAATTATTATGAATTACTGTACTGGTTTTATTTTTTTTTTATTAAAATTTGATATTTGAAAAACATCAAACTCCACATATTTATAGTATTATCAGTAATAACTAATAAAAATGATAAAAGAAAATAATTATTTCACTATTTAACATTAAAAATATTTATTAAATATTAATTATTTGTAATAAGTAGGATTTAAAAAAAAAATAATTAATTATATATAGGTATAAAAGATTTTAGTTATTAAATTTATAAACTGTATTATAAAACTATAAATGGAATAATAATAAATAATTAAAGTAATATAGGAATAATTTATAAATAATAGGAATAATTTATATTTAATTTTGTTAAAGGTCAAATAAGATTATCATAAATAAAATAATAAATTAATAAAAGAATTAAGCTTTATAACTTTTATATTAATTTTAATTATTTATTATCATTATTATTATCATTATATTTTATTTTCATTTGTATTTATCATATATTAATTATATTTAGTAATTCAGAGAAAAAAAAAAAAAGCTATTTTAATAAAAAACTTATATATATATATATGTTTTATATTAATTTATTTTAATTTATTTTTTTATTTATTTATTTATTTATTTTTTTTTTTTTTCGAAATATATATATTCTAGTGTTCGTTTCTTATTAATTGATAAATTGATATAAGAGGAAAATATATATAGAAATATGTTTTTATTATTAATATGCTTTGTCAGTCACCGTCTTAAGACAGAAAGTATTGATTTTTAAATTTTTTTACATTTAATAAATAAAATGTATTTTTATTTCATTTATTGATATTCAGATTAAGAAATATTTTGTACATCAAACCAACCAAAGAAATAAACATTTTGTGGAGATATCAAAAAAAAAAGTTTTTTTTTTTTTTTTTGAGATATGTGAATATTTCATATTAATTGATTACTTTATCTTCATATTATGTATATTTTGTGATGTATTAATAATTAAGTAAATTTTTACAAATTATAGTAAACTTAATGTAAAAAATACTTTAATCCTACTCATACTTCTCATTATTTTGAATTTCTATTAAAAAAAATTTTTTATTATATTTATAATTACGATACATTATAATTTCTTATTTATTTAATATCAATATCATTGTATTAATGATTAAATATATAATATCATTAATCGTAGCATAGCTGTATAATTATTATTTTATAAACATGAATATATTTAGTACATAACACATTTTCAACATTTTCAATATCTATAAAAAATTTTTAAAAATTATCGAATAATATTTATCAGTAATATTCCTCAATCTTTAATATATAAATAGTTCCGTAAAACTATTTTCACTACTTTGAATGATTTGGAATAAATAACCGCAAATTTATATAAATTTAAATTTAAGTAAATATTAAATACCAATTATTAAAAGTTATTCATTGAAAAAAAAAAAATATATATATATATATATATATATTAATATCAATTAATTATTCCTTTTAAAATGATCCTTATCCATAGCAAATAATAATAAAAATAATAAAGTTTTTCACAAATAAAAATAAACAAATTCTCATTAAATATATTAATATTGGATTAAATTTTAATTTTTTTTTATATCCATTTTATAAAAATTTCCTGTAAATATATATAAATAAATACAATAAAAATAAAAAGTACATCCATTAATTATTATTATTATTATTATTTGAAATAAGAATAAATATATATATTAAGTATTTTATAATTCTTAATTTTTTTTTATTATTTTTGTAATTTTTTTTCTTCTTCTTCTTCTTCTTATTATTCTTTTTATTTTTTATTTCTATTTTTATTTTTATATATTCACTATAAGTTGTTTATTTTATTTTTATTTTTATATATAAAATATACATATTTCTTTTTTTTTTATATATATATAATTTTTAATGATCTTTTAATTTAAATTTATTTTAATATATAAAAAATATATTATGTTAAATAAGCTATTACCATTTTAATATATATTGCAGTATGCGTCACTATTTCAATTAATATCATCATAAACCATTCAAAAGATTTGGTTATAAAGTTATCAACGAATCATATTCTGCCGGATCGGTAAAAATTCTATTTTCCAATAAATTCATTTTTAATTAAAATTTTTAAAAGATTTTTAATTATTAAATAATATATATTATCATATATTAACAGTGTATTGAATTGATTTAATTGTCTCTATTATTATTATTAATATTATTATAGTTTACTATTTATATTTTTTTATTCTTTATAATCATTTAAATATAACCATTATATTATACTACTAAGATTAAAACCTTAATTTATATTAAAATATATATGAAAAGAAAAATAAATAATAAATAATAAAATATATAATAAATATAATAAATATAATGGTAGTAATTGTAATAAAAATAAAAATAAATAAAAAATATAATTAATCAAAGTAAATAATAAAAATGAATAATAAAATATAATAATTATAATAATTATAATCATAATAATAATCATAATAAAAATAAATGATAAAATAGTAATACAATAAATATAATAATGGTAATCATAAAAATTAAAAACAAAAATAAAAAACGACTTTATGAAAGAATAAAATTATTATAAATATATATTTGATTTGAATATAATATATTATGGTATTATATGAATGATTAAACTTTTTATCAATTTTCATATCATGTTCTATTTCCATATATTACTATAAATGTTCATAGTTTAATATTATTAATATAAAAGTTAAAATGCTTAAATATATTGTATTAAATGTAAAAAAAAAAAAAACTGTTTTTTAATTGAGTATCGTATATTATTATTCGATTCTAATATTTTGTAATATATATATTTTGTATAGAATAAGATTTACATATTACTATATTTGTTTTAATTTTTTTTTTCTGGTAAATCAAAAAAAAAAAAAATAATAATAATAATAAAAATAATAAAATAATAAAATTACAAATAAAATTACAAATAAAAATAAAAAAATAAAAATAAAAATAAAAAGAATAATTAATAATAATAAAATGATTAATAATAATAAAATGATTAATAATAATAAAATAATTAATAATAATAAAATGATTAATAATAATAAAATGATTAATAATAATAAAATGATAAAAATTTAATAATTATAATAATAAGAATATATTCTTTATTAGGTATTTCTTCATTAACAGTATTTTTTTTGCTAATGAACTATTGATCGTTATATGAATATTATTGTTATGTAATTATAAATAATTTTATGTCTTTGTTCATTTGATAACATTCATTATTAAAAAAATAAAATTAATAATTTTATAATTTTAGTTATAATTTTAAAATTGGTAAATAGTAATTTTTTTCCTTGTGATTAAAAAAAAAATCAAGGTTTTTGTTGCTTACAAACTGATCTTTTTATGGTAAATTTAATTAGTTTTATTTACATAAACTATATATAAGTATTTTGTTTATATTACCTTACTATTGTTATGCTGACATTTAAAAAAGCTGGCATAAATAAATATTTTTTATTATTATATAAACATAAATAGCTTTAATATTAAATTTATTATAAATTAATATATATTATTAATATTTTAATATTTAATAATATTTTATTTGATTTTTATTTTATTTGATTTATTTTTTTATTTTATTTTATTTTTTTAATTTTATTTGTTACTTAGTTTTTAATATTTCTTATAATATTTTATTATCCTTTTTTTTTTTTCTTGAAATTTATTTATTATCCTTTTTTTTTTTTCTTGAATTTATTATTATTATCCTTTTTTTTTTCTTGAAATTTATTTATTATCCTTTTTTTTTTTTTGAAATTTATTTATTACCATTCGCTGTTGTCAATTTTTTATGATCCGTTAATTATAAAAAAAAAAAATTAACCATTTAATTTTATTCCTTTATTTCTTATGGGTAATAATTAAATCAATATCTTAATATATATATATTTTTTAAAAAAAAAAAAAAAAATTAATTAATAAATAGATAAATAAGTAAATAAATAAATAAATAAAATAAATAAAAAAATCATTATTTTTGATAAATTATAAATTTGATACCCAAATAATTAATTATATATTAATTTTATATTTATTTATTTACTATTTTATAAATATCAATTGATTTGTTTTTTCTTCTATAAAAATTTATTTTATCATTATCTTATTAAATTTTTTTTTTGAGCAAATAAAATTTAGTTTGTACATACATTTAAACAATACAATTAAAATAATATATTATTTATTTATTTATTACAATATATTATATTATATATTTACTCTATATTTTAATATATTTTAAATATATTATATTATATATTTACTCTATATTTTAATATATTATGAAATATATTATATAAAAATTTAATAGATTAGAAAATAGTTTTTTTTTAATTTTATATTTTATTTATATTAATATACTATTTGAATATATTGCAATATAATATGTAATATATTCTTCAATATTCATCATTGTATTATATATGAAAAAAATTTTTAATGTATATTAAAAAAAAAAAAAAAAAAAAAGATATAAATATAATTTTTTCTTTTTTTTTTTTTGTTCCTCACAAACTTTTATTTAATTTTATATTAATATATTGTTTAATATAAAAATGCAAGCTTTATTAAATCAATCATCAAATAATTTACTTAAGAAGACTTCCGCTATCGGTTGTCAAAGAGGTTTAGCTTCAATGACTGAAGCTATTAAGGAACGTATTAGATTACCTTCTATGCTCGAAAAGGTTACTTACGATGCTGATGAAGTTACTCAACACGTTTTCAACGACATGAGAATGGGTTGGTCTGGTTTCACTGGTGTTGGTTACCCAAAGGTAAATAATATAAGAAAAAAATAAAAAGAAATCAAATAAGAATAAGTGGAAGTTGAACGATTAAAAGAAATGAAGAATAAACGTTTTCTAAAAAAAATATATATATATTTAAATAATAAATATTAAATAAAGTAGTAATAATAATAAAATGAAAGATAAATATATTAGAATATAAATGACAAATATTATGGAAGTTATTGAAAATATAATATTTAATTAAACTTGTAATAATAAATGTATTTATAAATATAATAATATAAATAGGTTGTTCCAGAAATGATGGCTCAAATGGTTGAAAAGAAGAACCTTAAGGGAAAGTTCGGTATCAGTTTAGTTATTGGTGCTTCTGCTGGTGCTTCCACCCACAACAGATTAGCTCAATTAGATATGCTTAAGTTCCAAGCTCCATTCCAAAATGCTAAGGATGTAAAGACTTGCATTAATACTGGTAAAACTAACTTTGCTGATACTCACCTTTCCAAATTCCCAATGGATTTATTATATGGTTACTACGCTTTAGATAAGAAGGTTGACCCAGAATGGCCACTCGATGTTGGTGTTCTTGAAGCCTCTGCTATTACTGAAGATGGTATGATTATTCCAACTGCCTCTGTTGGTAGTTCTAACATCATTGCTAAAGTTGCTAAGAAGCTTATTATTGAAATTAACACTGCTGAACCATCTTTTGAAGGTATGCATGATATTGAAACCGAAAATCCACCAAACTGTGGTCCACTTATGATCAGAAATGTTGGTGACAGAATCGGTACTAAGGGTATTAAGTGTGATTTAAACAAGATTGTTGCTATTGTTGAATCCACTACCCCAGATAAGACTCCAAAGAACAGTAAGCCAGATGCCAAATCTCAAGCTATTGCTGACCACATTATTGATTTCTTCAATTCTGAAGTTAAGGCTGGACGTATGCCAAACAGTCTTTACCCACTTCAATCTGGTATTGGTAATGTTGCTAATGCTGTTGTTTCTGGTCTTGTTAACTCTCCATATGAACACGTTACTGTCTTCACTGAAGTTTTACAAGATAGTTTCTTAGATTTCTTTGATAAGGGTAAGCTTGACCATGCTTCTGCTACCTCTATTCGTCTTTCTCCAGATGGTTTCAAGAGATTCTACAATAACAAGGACTCCTACGCTCCAAAGATTACTCTTCGTTCCCAACATATTTCTAACTCACCAGAATTAATTAGACGTCTTGGTGTTATTGCCATGAACACTCCAGTTGAATTCGATATTTACGGTCATGTTAACTCCACCTGTGTTATGGGTACTCGTATGATCAACGGTGTTGGTGGTTCTGGTGATTTCCTTCGTAACTCCAAGTACTCTATTGTTCACGGTCCAGCTTGCAGAAAGAGTAAGAATGATAAGTTCGGTATCTCTACTGTTGTTCCAATGGTTACCCACTGTGATCACCCAGAACATGATTTAGATGTCTTAGTTACCGATGTTGGTCTTGCTGATATTCGTGGTTTAGCTCCAAGACAACGTGTTAACAAGATTATTGATAACTGTGCTCACCCAGTTTACCGTCCAATTCTTCACGAATACTATGACCTTGCTTACGATGCTTGTCTTAAGCGTAAGGCTGCTCACGAACCACAATTACTTGACAAGGCCTTTAAGATGACCTTAAACCTTCAAAAGAATGGTACCATGAGAATTGACAACTGGAACTAAGCTTCTTAATAAATTTTATAATAGCCATCCCTCCTTTTTTTTTTTTTTTAAAAAAATCTCTTAGAATTTAGAAAAATAAAGAATAAAAAGTTATAAAAAAAAAAAAAGAAAAGGAACCAAATAATTTATTATGAACCAAGGAAAAAATAGAAATAAAAAGTTTTATATTTTATTACGTTTTTTCATTTGGTATATAATTTTTATATTAAATATATAAAAGAAAACGAAACAATCTAAAAAATAATAAAAAAGCAAACAATAATATAAAGTATTTTTGAGTATCCAGAAATAATGTATAATGCAAATAAAATATAAAATATAAATAATGTTTCAAAGAAAAAAAGCTTTAATTTATTTTTTTTTTGTAATTTAAATTCAATAAAAATAATAAAATAATAAAAACAAAATAAAATAAAATCTATATATATAATAAAAAATTATAATTTAAAAATAAAATAAAAAAACTAAATTTTAGGGAATTAAAATAAAAAAAAAAAAAAAAAAAAAAAGAAATTAATATATATAATAAAAATTATATAATAGAAAAATAATATAAAAAAAAATATATCGTTGAAAAAATTTTTCTATTCTTTTTAATTAATAAAAAAAAAATAATATGAAAAATTTTTTAATAAATAAATATAATTATTAATAAAAATAAAATTAATTTAATAAAATCAATAATAAAAAAAAATTATTTAACTATGATTGGTGGAAAAATATGATGAAATAATAATTAAAATAGGGGGAGTGAAGTGAGTGGAATGGTCCATAAAATAAATAATGGAATGAAAGAACATTTAAAGTTTAGAATATTAAATATTATAAAAAAAAAAAAGTGGGGTATTAAATATTATTAATATAATTCCAATAAGGGATGTGGATGATAGTATCACTTTTTTTTTTTTTTTTTTTTTTTTTTTTTGGAGTTTACTAGGAATGTATCCGGTTGATAACCAAGAGCGTTAATGTTGAAGAAACAGTAAGACAGGTCAACAGGACTAGCGCAACCAATGAAGATCATCATAATTTTGTATCTTAAAATTATGATCAACATTGTGAAGTCAAAATTAATTATTATTCTACAGTATAATAATGCCCTTGTGAAGTCTTACAATATTTAATTAATAAAGATGAAACAAGTTTGTAAATATATATATGAATATATGACGAGGTACCGATTATATATTTTCCTTCTTAATAGAAGAGATGCAAACATTATTGATTTAAATTTATAAAATAGAATGGGATGTTTTGTTTATGAACCAAATCATTTTCTGGTGATTATTCAAAAACGTCATTCTTGGTTCGATCTGTGGCTCTCTTTTACAGAAATTATGCCTAGGACTAGTACTCGACAAAGGTTAATAATCCGACGATATAAGCTCAAACTAACTGGGAGCTGTCAATACTGAAAATGCAATTAGACAGGCTAGAAGGGCCAATGCCTCTGAAGAAGAAGACCATAATTTCTTTTCAGATAGTCGATTCAAACCCTAATCTATAAGGAAATGAGGTTCATTGCAGAGGAATTTATTTTATAAGTTTTATTTTTTAAATATAACTTTTTTTTTTTTTTTTTTTTTTTTTATTTATTTATTTCACATTGCTATTTTAAATATTATTATGTTCTAATTGGACAAATAATATATATTTATTTTATTAATTTGGTGTTTTTTTTTATATTTTTATTTTTATTTTTTTTTTTTTTTAATTAAAATTAAAAAATATTAATGTAATTAATAAATGAATAAAATAAATAAATAAAAGATTAAAGTTTGCAATTAATTGCGACTGTAAAAAAAAAAAAAAAAAAAAATGGAGGTGAGGTTCATTGATGATGAACTTTACGCTTTATTTTTTAAATATTACTTTTTATTTCACATTGCTATTTTAAATATTATTATGTTCTAATTGGATAAATATAAAAAAAAATATATATATATATATATATATTTTTTTTTTTTTTTTTTTTTTTTGCCGCAATTATTGCGAATTTTAACTTTATTAATTTATTCATTTATAAAAAAGCTTTATAGTAATTTTTTTTAAAAAAAAAAAAAAAAAAAAAAAAATATGTATTTACTATTTATTCGTATAAATCATTTATTTATAGTACTATAATGTTATATTTTATTATGTATTTTTTTTTTTATTTTTTTTTTTTTATTTTTTTGTTGATTATATAAATTATGATTTTTTTTTTTTTTTATATATATTCCCATGGAAAATGATTCGTTCTATCTCATATACTTTTTTAAATTTTTTTTTATACTTTTGATATTTAATATTCTTAAGTTACAAATTCGAGAGAAATAAATACAATTTATATATAAGAGAAAAAATATCAAAATGTAACTAAATTATTCATGGAATTGTTAAAAAACACTAATATTAATATGGAAGACTACTTCATCCTTTGAGTTATAGAAGTATGGATTATTTAAAGGTTATTTATATAATTGAAAAACATCAAACCTATTAAAACTATATAATTTAATTATTCATTTTTTGTTTCTAAAAATTAGTAATATAAAAATCAAAAAACTAAGTTAAAGATTTTACCTATATAAAAAAAAAATATTAATTTATTATTTAAGTTTCAATTAAATATTTTAATTTTCATTTAAAGTTCAATATCTCCTGTTCTAGTGGTCCAAATGAGTTGAAATTTTAATATATGTTATAGATCTCGATCATAGCTTTCTAATGAAGAATATGTTTTTTTTTTTTTTTTTTTTTTTAATGGGGGAAGACATGTCACAATATGAAATTTCCAATATTTGTCAAGTTATTGTTATATTTTTCTTTTGAATATATATTTTTTATTAATTTCATAAGGGTTAAATTAAATTTTCTTTTTAATAAATTAGTCCAAACCTTTTGTTACTAATTATTTTAATTATTCCTAATATATTTATCGGGTGTGGGGCATTTCGCCAAATTGCAATTCGCCAAGTTGCATTTCGCCAGATTGAAAATTATTAAATAAATAAATAAATCAATAAATAAAATTAATTATTATTAATATCGCATAAAAACAATTTTAAAAAAAATATATTTTAAATTAATATTTATTTATTTATTCATTTATTTATATCAATACTCTACTTGTCGAAATGCAACCTGGCGAAAAGCAACTTGGGGAAATGCAACATTTTAATACTACGCCACTTGTCGAAATGCAACCTGGCGAAATGCAATTTGGGGAAATGCAACTCTCCCATATTTATCTTTATAATAAAAAAATCATTCGAGTTTAAAATAAAAATATTTAACAATAACGAAATTAAAATTTCAATTGATCGATTAGTGAATTTCACTTATAAATTCACTAATATTCGTGTCAAAATATGTTAAGATTTTGATATATTTTATGTTTTAAATTTAAATAAAATAATATGATTTTATTGACCTTTTACAAAGTCAGTATGTCTATATAGTAATATGCTATTAGATATATATAATAATAAAAATAATAAATATTTATTTATAATAAACTTTAATAATTAGAATTATTAAATTAATTTGATTTTAAAATAATTTATTTTATTTAATAATGAAATATCTATACTATATTACTATTAAGGTAATTTTACAATAACCTTAACAAAGAACCTAAAGGAGATATTTTTACATCTTTCTTTTATACTTTGTAAGTTACATAATAAAAATGTTTAATTATAAGATATTAATAATATAATAATATAAATATTAATAAAAATATAAAGATAAATATAATTATATAATTAATTTGAATAATTGAAATTAATATAGATATGTTTTAAACATATATAAAAACATAATATAAATAAAATACACGTGATGTCAAATGTAGAATTGAAATTAATTATTAATATAAACCTTATTTATTAATATTCTCAGAATTATTAGGCCTAAGATAACCCTTTAAATATTAAACAACATTTTAGATAATTTGGCATCTTGACCTAATCGTTAAGACCAAATTATCTAAAAACTTTGACATGTCACTTTCTGAGCCTATTCAGAATTAAGATATAAACCATAAAATATCATCGTTTGGTACGTGTTATTGTACCTTGGGCTTTTTTGACACTACTCTAGTTAAGATAAATTATTCTAAATTGAATAAACACAATAATTAATAATTATTATTTCTTCTTATTATTAAGATATTTTATTTATTCTTTTTTTTTTTTTTTTTTATTAATATTCTTTATTTATTATATTATTATTTTATACATTATTTTAATTACTACATTTTTATTATAATCTAACTAACTATATATTTTTTATGTCTTAGTATATCTCTATTCTACAACTACATTTTTATATCATTTTTCTTTCATATTCTTTTCTTTCTGATCTCTCCCCTTTATAATTATTTTCTTATTTACATCTTTTTATATTCTTTTTTATCTAATTTAAGGTTATAATTGTTTATTTCTTAAAAATTTAAATATTTAATCTTATAATTTTATTCTCAAATTTATTGCTTATTTCATAGTTATCAGGGCGTCCCGTACCATCGTTGATACAATATAAGTAATAAAGTATCAGATTTCTATTTATAACGAGGTCGAGCAAATAGGGAATTTGTAAAATAATATATTCCAACTCAAAGATAATAAATAATAATTTACACAAATAATAAAATTTATTTATTTCTTTTTAAATCTTGTTTTTATTTATTTATTTATTTTACATAAATTATTACAATTATATTTATATTCCTCTGAATATAATGATTTTTATCTATCTCTAATAATTCAATTTATATTAATATCTTAATAATAATTTTACTTATAATTGTAGGATTCAACTCTTATCCTTTAACTATAAGTCATTACTTAATTATTTAAACTAAACTATAAGTTCTATAAAACTATTATTTTACTCAATTAGAATTTTTAAAACAACAAGAAAAACTCTCTCTTTAACTTTTATTTCATTCTCTTCTTTTAAATTTATTAATTAATTTTATCTTGAATATTATTGGCTGTCTAATTAATTTTTAATCTATTTATATAATGATTTAGTATATTATATATTGTAATTATTTTTCACTATATTATTATAGGATTTTCTCTTTTGTTAATTTTCTTGCGTATTTCTAGCTGTATTGTATCAAAACGCCCCCACTTAGTCTATTACTTGAGTATTTAGATACAATTTATATAATTTTTTTTTTTTTTTTTTTTTTTTTTTTTTTTTTTAAATTTATAATGATTTATAAGATATTTATAAGATATATAAAAAAAATTTTTTTTTTTTTTTTTTTTTTTTTTATAATAAATTTATACTGGTTTACAAAATATAAAATATTTTTTTTTTTTTTTTTTTTTTTTTTTTTTTTTTTTTTTTTTTTTTTTTAGGTAAGTCATTATTTTATTTTTGTTATATATATTGAATAATTTTAACTTAACTTTGAAATTGAAATTGAAATGAGATTTTGAAATTTAAATTTTGAAATTTAAAATTGAATTATTAATTTATTATTATTCTAAATATTTATATAGATGTATTTATAATTTTCTTATGTATATTGTTTATATCTTAACGTGTCATTCATAATGTGATTTATTTGCGTTGTCATTTAAAATAAAATATATAAATAATAATAAAAGAAAATAATTGAATCTTGTATTGTGGTTTAACTATTATTAGAGTGTTAAGTATATATATATCTTCTCAATTATTAATATTAATAATATTATTTATCATTATTATTATGATATTATTTATTTTCCAAAATAAATTATTTTTAAATTATTTTTCTATGTATATATATTATATCTTTGTTATTCATAAAGTGTCGTAATAAATTATATTATACTATTATACTATATATCATTTATTTTATTATCTATCTCATATTATATTACCTAAGTCCTATATAAATTTGTTTATACTATATATCATTTATTTTATTATCTATCTCTTATTATATTACCTAAGTCCTATATAAATTTGTTTGTACTATATATCATTTATTTTATTATCTATTATATATATGGTTTTATATATTTTGTTCTATTATATATATTATCCTTTCTTATATCTTATTACTATTATCCTATATGTTATTATCCTATTTATTTATTTATTTATTATACTATTATATACTTATTTATTCATTAAATATTTTTATTATTTATTGTATATGATTACTGTTGGTTATTTATATATATACTATCCTATTATTGATTATTGTAACGAATCTTAAAAATGGTAGACTCGGGGTTGACACTTAGATATTTAAAATCAAGCAGGGGGGGACGGGTATTACCCTGCTTTGATTTTAAAAAAAATAAATCTTTCTTTATTAAAAATTATTTATTTTTTTTATTAATATAAAAGTTTTTTTTTTTTTTATTTAAAGTACACATATTTAATTTTTAAGAAATTGTTACAATATTTATATTTTTTTATAAATTTAAAGTATAATTAATTGTTTATAATTTAAGTAATTTTATAGAATTATTGAATTAATTTTATATCAATAATTCATTTTTGTTTTAATTTTTATAAATATAATAATATAATATTCAAATATAATTTAATTAAAAATAATTATAAAATAAATATATAGAAAATAGTTTTTACTATTTTCTTTGATATTTTTAAGTTAAATAAATTGTTTTTAAAGATTAATATAATAAATTTAATAATCTTTAATTATTTTAAATAATACTTGTAATTATTTTCAAAATAAAATAAAATTTTTATAATATTTAATTAATAAATTTGATAATATTTAAATAATAATTTTTATAATAAGTAAAATTTTTAATAATAATTTTTAATAATAAATTTAATTAATAATCTTAATAATTTTATAATAATATTTAATAGTTATAATATATAAATTTTTATAATAATATTTAATAATTTTAATAATTTTATAATATTAATAATTTATAATAATTTTTAGAATAATATTTAATTAATAATTTTAATAATTTTATAATAATTTTTATAATAATATTTAATTAATATTTTTAATAATTTAGTATCTTAAAAGTATAATTTTAATATTTACAATTGTATTTTAATATATACATATATTTAATAATATAACAATAAAGTGATTAATTAAAATTTATTTACATTATTTACAAATTAAAATTAATTTATATCAAAATAAATTAAATTTACAATGAGGTTTAGGTTATGAAGAATATAGGAAAGTACAATTTAGTAAAGAATTATTAATAATAAAATAAAGGTTATTAATTCATTCTTTACCATGATGCCCCCTCTAAAACTCAAGCTACATCGAAGCTGAGTTATACTTGACTATATTCTTCAAATGAACATTCCTATTCATTTGAATTCCAGAATTTGGATCAGCCAAGGTAACCGTATTAAATTGTTTTTTTATAACTTTAAGAGGACCAACAAAATAAGGTTCTAGTTTAGTTCTTGAAAAATTTCTAACTAGAACTAAATCACCTTCCCTAATTCTTTTTCCCTCATTCAAACTATTCTTTTCCTCTCTTCTAGCAGCCCAATACTTATTTGCATTTTTAACATTTTCGGCTGCTTCTAAAGTCCATCGGTAATGATTTATAAATTTTTCTAACAACACTTCATCCGATGACTTATTAATATCCTTGGTAGGTCTAGCAGCAATATCAAAAGGCTGCTGATCCTCCCTACCATAAACCAACTCAAAACTTGAATGTTTTGTTACCTTATTTTTGGTAGTTCTAAGAGCCCATAAGGCGGATGGTAAAACTTCATCCCAATCCTTATTCTTAGAACCCAACAACCTCAATAACTTGCCGATCTCTTTATTACGGTTTTCCGTAAGTCCATTACTTTCTGGATGATATGTGGAAATAAACTTCACATATACATCATAGAGATCTAAAAATATTTTCGTCATGTCCGAGGTGAACTGAACACCATTGTCAGTTGTTATTACCTGTGGAACACCATGACGAGCAAACACATTAATTAAGAACTTAATCACATCCTGTGATGTTATATTTTCCGTGGGTTCTGCTTCAACCCATTTGGTGAAGTAATCCACCACAACCATAATATATTGATTATTATTCTTCGTTTTAATCAAAGTTCCAATAATATCTAAACCCAAATGTATAAAAGGACCTTCTACTTTAGTTGGAATATTTTCTGTAGGTTCTGGATATGGTTGTGACCTATTCAACTGACACTTGTCACAACTTTGCACCACTCTTTTAATATCCATCACCATATTATTCCAATAAAAACTTTTACGAAGCCTTTGATAAGTCTTATAATATCCCTCATGACCTATCTTATGGGCTTCTAAAATAAGTTTTACTCTTTCCGTTTGATCCGTAATTAATTTACGATAGTCATTAACATCAACAAAATAATCTTCACCATCTATCGTAACAAATTTTTCATTTATAAAGTCTTTAATAGTTTTAGAAAGCAACTCTTCTTCTTCCTTTGAAGTTAACTTAGTTGCCAATACCACGGAATCATCTCTTTTCTTCATCCTAGATAATGCATCGGCTAACACATTTTTCTTACCCATTTGATATTGAATTTCAACACCAAGGGTACTAACAGTTAAGCACCACCTTGCTTGCCTAGCATTATTAGGTTTTTTATTTTTAAAGAAACTGATTAAAGGTTTATGATCTGTTATTACTACTGTTTTATTAGGATTTCCTAATATATAAGATTTCAACTTAGTAATACAATAAATTAATGCAGCTCCTTCCAAGTCAGTAATGCCATAATTTTTCTCGGCTTTACTTAAACTACTACTTATATAATGAACTGGATGTTCCTTTTTGGTTTCTAAATCTTCTTGGAGTAATACTCCTCCAATACCTTCATAGGAAGCATCCGTTCTAATTATAAACCTTTGATTAAAATTTGGATATTTTAAAATTGGAGCATTTATTAACTTTTCTTTTAACAGATCAAAACTTTGTTGATGTTCATTATTCCATTTATATTTAACATTCTTTCTTAATAATTTACATAAAGGAGCAGAGATTTGAGCATATTTACCAATAAAGTTTCTATAATATCCTACTGCTCCAAGAAAAGATCGTAATTCATGAACATCAACAGGTGCTACCCACTCCTTGATAGCCTTAATTTTGCTATCCTGGGGACTTAAACCTTTCACTGATGCCTTATGACCTAAGACTTCTACTTCAGTCTGCATAAAGGCACATTTTTCAATGTTAATTTTTAATTTGTGTTGGCGAAATACTTCCAACACTTGCCTAATGTGGCTTATATGTTCTTCTATACTCTTAGAGTATATTAAAATATCATCTATAAAGTTAAAAACAAACTTTCCTATAAATGGGAAAAGAATCCTATTCATTTCCCTTTGAAATGTAGCTGGGGCTCCGGTTAAACCAAAAGGCATAACCTTGAATTGGTAGTTACCAAATTTTGTGGTGAAGGTGGTAATTTCTACACTTTCCTCATCCATCAAAATTTGATGATAACCAGAGTAAAGATCCATTGTCGTAAAAATCTTTGCCCCATCTAAACTATCAAATATCTCATCAATGTAAGGTAATGAATAAGAATCTTTAACTGTTAAATCATTAACCTTACGATAATCAATACATAATCGCCATTTACCGTTCTTCTTCGGTACTAACACTATTGGCGATGACCATTCGGAACAAGAAGGTTCAATTAATTTCTTATTAATTAATTTAATTAATTCCTCCTTAAGTATATCCGACTTAAATTTAACTAATCTATAGCACCTTTGCTTAACTGGTTTCGCACCAGGAATTAAATTAATCTTATGTGGAGGAAGATCAGAAGGTGTTAATTCTTCTGAAGAAGTAGCAACTATTTCTAAGTTCTCCTCCAGAATTTTAATTATTTCATCTTTATATTTTTCGTTTAAAGTATTTAGGAAAATTTCATGATGAATATATTGCTTTGGGGATAATCCTTCAATTTTCTTTAAATCATTCTTTTTGGAATCCTCATCCAAAGCCTTAATCATACACAACAACTTTTCTTCATCTTCATAATCATTATTAATAGGTGCAATAACGTCAATTACTCCCTCAGGAGTAATTTGACACAAACTATATAAAATGGGGTGGATAAACAAATTATAATCAATTTGGGTTTTCAAGTTAATTAGAATATCGTAAAAAGGATCCTCCTTTTCTACTATTCTACAATTAACCATTAATACAAGATTATTAATCTTTACTGGCACCCGAATGATATAACCTTCCGAGTAATCATCATTCTTAGTTGCCAACCTAATTCTGCCACGACTAATATCAATAGGTTCATATTCGGACGGAAGCTTATCTAAAAATTGTTGAGTAATTATACTTAAATTACTACATGAATCAATTAAAGCCTTCCCCGAAATACCTTCAACTGTAACATCAACCATGGCAATATCCTCTTCACATGGTTCGTTACCTTTACTTTTATAAGTGTGGTCTATGTTATTAACGACCACAGTCGTGGCTGACACATTATCCAACACCCCAGAGATATTAGATTGGTCCCTATCCAATTTAATACCCTGTGACACCTTATATCTTAATTTTGGAGCAGCATCCAATAACTGTCCAAAAGTAATATTGCAATGGGCAGAATTTAAATCTTTAAGAATATCATATTCTTCTTCCCCCGATTGCATCTTAATTTTCCTAGATACTCTAGAACTTTTATTTTCTTTTTGAGTATCTTTATCTTTACTAATTAACACCTTTGTTAAATCAATTACTTTATTATTCTCCTTCACAATACTTTTATTATTATCATTATTTTCTTTCATTAAATTTTTATTCTTTCTTTTATCATTATTTACATTATTTATAATAACTTCATCATTCACTAATGAATTATTATTAATATTATCATTACTATTATCATTACTATGATTATTACTATAATTAGTATTACTATTGCTAGCTCTTTCATTATCACGAATTTGTCTTTCAATCTCTTTTTCTTTTTCAATTCGTGGTTGAGCTAGAATAGATGGTTTAATTTGTTTAACAATTTTATTACTTATATTATTTTCTTTTACTTCTCGTTCTTTCTGTTTTCGTAATGCAGGAGTTATTATAGGTTTAGGATTCTCCTTCAACGACTTATGAATCTTTTTCTCTGCACTACCTTCATCATTATTAACATCATAAATTTTACGTTTAGATGCTCCTACTAAATAATCAACTTCCTTTTTATTAACCACCCTTTTATTAGCAGGAGTTTCTTCAATATTAGAAAGACGAGAATTTTTAATTTCTTTTTGATATTTAAGTGAAGCTGCTTTATTAAGTATGGGAGAGCTTCTTATCCCATTACTCAATTTAAACGTTTATTGTTTCTAATTTCCTTCCTATTTTTCTCAACAATTGCTCTCAACTTTGGGCAATTGTTTTGATAATGACCTGGTTCTTTACAGAAATAACAAGCCTTTATTGTTAAACTTCTCATTTTTCTTGTTAATTCCTCTATGTCATTATCTTCTTTAGGTTTAATATTAACTTTTTGTTCTAATTTATTTTTAATAGGAGGATGAAAATTAACTCTATTACTAAAAGAAGATGTATTTGCAGAAGGTGAAGGGGTAGAAGGATGTCTTCTTTGATTACTACCAATATAATTTAACCTATCTGCTTTTTCAGCAATTTTAAAGGCTTTTGACAGAGAAATGTTATCAAATAAGGTTAGACGTTTCCAGGCTTCAACATTGTTTTCAATGGAGTCTGTGTAATCTAAAACACTTATCTGACTTCTTTTCTTTTTATTTAATTTTAAATATAAAGTTTTATACTTAATATTAAAATCTTTGATTCTTTCATTTCTCTTAATTCTTAGAGCACGTAGCTCTCTTAATAAATTATTTTGATCCTCCCTAATGCCATAAAATTCTTCTATAGCTTTTACAATTCTATTAAGGGAAGGATAAGCCTTATTCTTTTTATCAATTTCTTTATCTTCTTCATTATCATCATCCTCATCTTCATCATTAATATCCTTATAATTATCATCATCATCATCATCATCATCATCATCATCATCATCATCATCATCATCACTATCATCATCTTTATTATTATCATCCATTAATTCTTGGATGACTTTCCTGGTTTCACCAATTGAGGTTAAAACACAGGCATAAAATATAATCTTGGAGTCTTCAACATGTTCAAGCTTTATCCAAAGCTCTAAATCAGACTTCCAAGTTTTAACATCTAAATTTTCTTTGGATATTTTTTCAATATCCTTAAGTTCCTTTTTTAAATCTTTAAAATTAATTGTACTCATT
>JACVTC010000132.1:507500-513065 GCA_016946835.1 Neocallimastix lanati (nom. inval.)
TTTACATTATTTACAAATTAAAATTAATTTATATCAAAATAAATTAAATTTACAATGAGGTTTAGGTTATGAAGAATATAGGAAAGTACAATTTAGTAAAGAATTATTAATAATAAAATAAAGGTTATTAATTCATTCTTTACCAAAAATGGTATGGTTCATATAATTTTAGGAATATAATAATAATTAACACAAATAATAAAATTACAATAATAAAAAAAAAAATAATTTGTTTTAAAATCAATATTTATTTATTTAAATTTAAAAAAATAATAATATAATTATTTATTTAATAAAAAGAAAGTTATTGATTATATTTTATTTCACTAAAATTACATGTATTTATATTTTTTTATCAAATTAAAATTTGTAAAGCCTAACTATTTTTTTAATAAACTAATTACTAATTATTTTTATAAATAAAACATTTAAATTGAAATTGAATTATTATTTTAGTTAATAATATTATTGTTATAAATAGTAGTTATATATTATTGAATTATTAATTATTTAATAATAGTTTAATACTAATATATATAAAATAGAAATAAAGAGATTATACAGAATATTTTATTGTGGTTTAGTTAAATTTAGTAATTAAAAATAAATTTAAATTGATAACGAAAATTTTAATAACTAATTAAATAGATTTGATTATTTTCAATATAACATAATACAAAAGAAATATAATATTAATATATTAAGTGGGCAAGGACAATATTCTTGGCTAAAGATTTTTAATACATTATAATGGAATCGGATCGATAATTCAAAAAGGAATTATAAGTTAATTAGTGATTTATTAACTTAAGATTTCTATTTAGTAATATTTGAAGAATATTGGAAAGTTCCAATTATATAGAATAGAATAATCTATAAGGTTAGAATAATTTATATTATTCTAGCACAATTAGTATTATTTGTTCATTCTGTATTAAAAATGGTATGGTTCATATAGTTTTAGGAATATAATAATAATTAACACAAATAATAAAATTACAATAAAAATAATTTTGTTTTAAAATCAATGTTTATTTATTTAAATTTATAAAAGAAAAATAATAATATAATTATTTATTTAATAAAAAGAAAGTTATTGATTATATTTTATTTCACTAAAATTTCATGTATTTATATTTTTTTATCGAATTAAAATTTGTAAAGCCTAACTATTTTTTTAATAAACTAATTACTAATTATTTTTATAAATAAAACATTTAAATTGAAATTGAATTATTATTTTAGTTAATAATATTATTGTTATAAATAGTAGTTATATATTATTGAATTATTAATTATTTAATAATAGTTTAATACTAATATATATAAAATAGAAATAAAGAGATTATACAGAATATTTTATTGTGGTTTAGTTAAATTTAGTAATTAAAAATAAATTTAAATTGATAACGAAAATTTTAATAACTAATTAAATAGATTTGATTATTTTCAATATAACATAATACAAAAGAAATATAATATTAATATATTAAGTGGGCAAGGACAATATTCTTGGCTAAAGATTTTTAATACATTATAATGGAATCGGATCGATAATTCAAAAAGGAATTATAAGTTAATTAGTGATTTATTAACTTAAGATTTCTATTTAGTAATATTTGAAGAATATTGGAAAGTTCCAATTATATAGAATAGAATAATCTATAAGGTTAGAATAATTTATATTATTCTAGCACAATTAGTATTATTTGTTCATTCTGTATTAAAAATGGTATGGTTCATATAGTTTTAGGAATATAATAATAATTAACACAAATAATAAAATTACAATAAAAATAATTTTGTTTTAAAATCAATGTTTATTTATTTAAATTTATAAAAGAAAAATAATAATATAATTATTTATTTAATAAAAAGAAAGTTATTGATTATATTTTATTTCACTAAAATTTCATGTATTTATATTTTTTTATCGAATTAAAATTTGTAAAGCCTAACTATTTTTTTAATAAACTAATTACTAATTATTTTTATAAATAAAACATTTAAATTGAAATTGAATTATTATTTTAGTTAATAATATTATTGTTATAAATAGTAGTTATATATTATTGAATTATTAATTATTTAATAATAGTTTAATACTAATATATATAAAATAGAAATAAAGAGATTATACAGAATATTTTATTGTGGTTTAGTTAAATTTAGTAATTAAAAATAAATTTAAATTGATAACGAAAATTTTAATAACTAATTAAATAGATTTGATTATTTTCAATATAACATAATACAAAAGAAATATAATATTAATATATTAAGTGGGCAAGGACAATATTCTTGGCTAAAGATTTTTAATACATTATAATGGAATCGGATCGATAATTCAAAAAGGAATTATAAGTTAATTAGTGATTTATTAACTTAAGATTTTTATTTAGTAATATTTGAAGAATATTGGAAAGTTCCAATTATATAGAATAGAATAATCTATAAGGTTAGAATAATTTATATTATTCTAGCACAATTAGTATTATTTGTTCATTCTGTATTAAGATGCCCCCGCTAAGACTCAAGCTAGGTAGAAGCTGAGTTAAACTTGACAATATTTTTCAAATGAACATTACGATTCATTTGTATATTAGTAGCAGGATCAGCTAAAGTGACTGTATTGAATTGTTTCTTTACCACTTTCATAGGTCCAACAAAGTAAGGTTCTAATTTAGTTCGATTAAAATTTCTTACTAGTACTAAATCACCTGGTTTTATTCTTTTAGCTTGATTCATACTGGTCTTTTCTTCTCTCCTAGTAGCCCAATATTTCGAAGCATTTTTGATATTAGATGCGGCCTCCATTACCCATTGGTAGTGTGATACAAATTTTTCCAGTAGAATTTCGTCAGAAGACTTATTTATACCCTTAGTTGGTCTGGCAGCAATGTCAAAAGGTTGTTGGTCCTCCCTTCCATAAACTAATTCAAAACTTGAATGGTTGGTGATTGAGTTTTTAGTAGTTCTTAAAGCCCAAAGTGCAGATGGTAAAATTTCATCCCATTCTTTGTGTTGTTGTCCTAGTAATCGTAATAATTTTCCAATTTCTTTATTACGATTCTCAACTAAACCATTGCTTTCAGGATGATATGGAGTGATAAATTTAACATATACATCATATAAATCAAGGAAGATTTTTGTCATATCTGATGTAAATTGTGTTCCATTATCAGTAGTGATAATTTGAGGTACACCGTGTCGAGCAAATACATTAATTAAAAATTTTATCACATCCTGAGAAGTAACATTTTCAGTGGGCTCTTCCTCAACCCATTTAGTAAAATAATCAACCACAACGATTATATATTGATTATTATTTCTGGTTTTACTTAGAGGTCCTATAATGTCCAATCCTAAGTGTGTAAATGGTCCTTCCACTTCAGTTGGTTTATCTTCCGTTGGTTCAGGGTATGATTGAGATTTATTTAATTGACATTTTTCACATTTACTTATAATTCGCTTAATGTCATTAACCATATTGTTCCAATAGTAGCTCTTTTTCAAACGTTGGTATGTCTTGTAATAGCCTTCGTGTCCTATACTGTGTGCTTGAAAAATTAATTGAAGTTTTTCTTTTGTATCTGTAACTAATTTTCTATAATTATTGCCATCAACAAAGTAGTCCACACCATCAATTGTCGTAAATTTTTCTTCAATAAATTCCTTAATGGTTCTTGAAAGCAGGTTTTCATCTTGTTCCTTGATAATTTGTGTTGTTAAGACAACTATTTCTTTTTCATTTTTCATTCTTGATAAAGCATCTGCGACAACATTATTCTTTCCAGTTTCATATCGTAAATCAATTCCTAACATACTAACAGTCAAACACCATCTAGTATGACGAGAATTTTGTGGTTCCTTACTTTTAAGTAATCCGATTAATGGTCTATGATCTGTATATACTATAGTTTGCTTAGGATTTCCCATAATATAAGATTTTAATTTATTAATACAGTAAATTAGAGCAGCACCTTCTAGATCCGTAATTCCATAATTCTTTTCCGATTTAGATAAACTTCTACTAATATAATGAACCGGATGCTCCTTTCCAGTTTCATCATCCTTTTGTAAAAGCACACCGCCTATTCCATCATAGGAAGCATCTGTTCTTATAATAAATTCTCTATCAAATCTAGGAAATCTTAATATTGGGGCATTGATTAATCTTTCCTTAAGAATTTTAAAACTTTCTTCTTGTTCCTTTTTCCATTCAAACTTAATACCTTTTCTTAATAGAGTGCAGAGAGGAGCAGTAACTTTTGCAAAGTCCTTAATAAAATTTCTATAATATCCAATGGCTCCTAAAAATGATCGAAGTTCATGAATGTTAGAGGGAGCCTTCCATTCTTTAATAGCTTCAACTTTGTTTTCCAATGGACTTAAACCTTCTGAGGATACTTTATGTCCAAGTACTTCTACTTCAGTTTGCATGAAAGAACACTTTTCGATATTGATTTTTAACTTATGTTCCTTGAATATTTCTAAGACTTGTTTAAGATGTTCTAGGTGTTCTTCTTCAGTTCTTGAGTAGATTAAAATATCATCGATAAAGTTATATACGCATTTTCCTATTAAGGGAAATAGTATACGGTTCATTTCTCTTTGGAATGTAGCTGGAGCACCTGTTAAACCGAAGGGCATTACCTTGAATTGGTAGTTTCCGAACTTAGTTGTAAAGGTAGTGATTTCAACACTATCATCATCCATTAATATTTGATGATAACCGGAATAAAGATCTAATGTTGAGAAGATTTTTGCTCCATCTAAGCTATCAAAAATTTCCTCAATATTTGGTAAAGAATAAGAATCCTTCTTAGTTGCTTCGTTTACTTTCCTATAGTCAATACACAGGCGCCATTTACCGTTCTTTTTAGGCACAAGTACTACTGGTGATGACCATTCTGAACATGAAGGTTCAATTAATCGTTTATATATGAGTTTGGTTAATTCTTCTTTTAAGATATCTGTTTTTAATTTACTAAGTCGATAAAATTTTTGTTTAATAGGTTTAACTCCTTCCTTAAGAATAATTTTGTGTGGTGATAAATCTGAAGGTGTTAATTCTTCAGAAGAAGTTGCAATTATATCAATATATTCTTCAAGTAATTTAGTAATAGCTTCTCTATAATTTGAATTAATTGTACTTTGAAAAACTGTGTCATATATATATTTTATGGGTGGTAATCCTTCAATCGTTTTCAATTGTTGCTTAGCTTCTTGGTGATTCAATGCTTTGATTACACATAATAATTTTTCTTCGTCATCATATTCATTATTAATAGGTGCAATTTCTTCAATTAAACCTTGATCATTAAATCGACAAAGACTATATCTAATTGGATGTATAAATAACTGGTTATCAATTTGAGTTTTGAGGTTGATTAATATATCATAGAATGGATCCTTCTTGTCTATAATTCTACACGTAACAAGTAGTTCTAGTTCATTAATTTTTACGGGAACTTTGATTAACACATCTTCTGAGTAATCATCATTCATCGTTGCTAAACGTATTCGTCCTGCACTAACTCCTATAGGTTCATACTGATAAGG